>VKOC01000732.1:0-201931 GCA_009364415.1 Spea multiplicata
GGCGGGGGGCGGCATTTTAAAGTTCGCCGACGCCCCCCGGTACTTACCTTTAAAGAGTCCTGCGGCGAGTCTCCCTGCTCTGCCACCGTGCCGGCTTGTAATTCTGAGCGCCGGAAATTGACGCCACTTCCGGCGCTCAGCATTACAAGCCGGCACCAAGACCGAAGAGGGAGACTCGCCGCAGAGGAGAGAGAGAGAGGGGCGCCGAGCGGGTAAGAGAAAACCACTCAGCGCCCCTCTCTCTCTCTTCCGTTTAAAAAAAAAAACCGCTCGGGGCGGCAAAGTGCCGCCCCTTCCAAAGTGCCGCCTGGGGCAATTGCCCCAGTCTGCCCTATTGTAGGGCCGGCCCTGCATACACTGTATCTGTCTCTTTGCCCACAAGGCCTAATGATCAAGTCCTGAAACACTGGCATGATTATGACCCCTGCCGGCTAAATTGGACACCAGACACTTAGATCACTTGGAGTAGCCAAGAACAATGTGTACATATATCGCAACTGTGGCTTAAAAAAAAGATAGGTGTCAATGAAACCCATCTACAGACAAAACCTGATTCCAGCACTATATTTTTCTCCAAAGGAAAAGAAAATCCACTCTGACTCTTAAATGGGTCAACTCTCCAGGTTTTGAGTCAACCATATTTATAGTAATTTGCACAAATTTGTACGTTCTTGTTATGAAGGGATTCAACCCATTCTTGGAAATATCTATTGTTTTATATGCCAACATATGTATAGATAATGCATTCCATACCCTTTATGGTTCTTACTGTAAAGAACCCTGTCTAGATTATACGTTTGTTGGTGCAGAAGCCTTCTCACCCTTTGTCTCTGTAAGACCAAATTGTTATGTTATACACAACTTGTTATGTCCTGCTTACCTATTGTACAACGCTGAGGAATATGATAGCACTATATGAATCATTAAACAATAATGCAAACGTGTAGTAACTGTTTAATTACCTTATCTGTTAATACTAATCATTGGCAACTTTAAGGTATATCACCCCATCCATATACACCAAAGCAGCTGTATCTGCTTCAGAAAACAATTTGTAGGTGTGATATAACTTTAATATTAATAATAGAAGATTGGACGTTGATATACACTAATTGTCAATGACCCATGCATTAGGCGATCCCCTTCAAAAATGTTACATCAGGGATTTCAGTTTAATTTAATACTTTTATATGTTGTTTATAAAGAATATGGTTAATTATGGATTAGCAACCAGTAATTAGGTAATTTGGACATGGTTCGAGGTACATAAGAAGCTAATTCTTCCTACCAAAAAAGCTATTTCTGAAGAAATTAAATATTTCTGTAGCCAGTAGTCTTACAGAACTGTTGCTGAAAATCATCTTATTTTGCTATTTTCAATTTCTTTTACCAATCATGGTGGTTTAGCGCATGCATTATATCTTCTATTGGCATGGCTATGGGGATCATTTAAATGCATATAATAGAGTAGTGGGACAAAATGTGAAGACATACACCTGTGTTACTGTTTAACTTTATACTGTACTGTTACTGGCATGTTTTTTTATTCTCGGAATAGCTGAGCCATATAGTATGTGAGTTCCTACATGGTATGTGATTTCACCATCTAAGGTTGCCAAAGACAGCATTTACCCAGGTGAGGGATGTTTCAGTGGTACAGAATAATTACGCAAGTTGAAAGACTAGCAGAAATGTCGTCGGTTCCTCTTAGCAAACAGATAAGGTGGATGTATGCTGCATCAGCTGTATATTGGTTACTATACTGGGCTAGCTAGCTCTTCTAGCAAGAAGGGTAGGAATATACTTATATAATGAATAGTTAAACCTATATGATTTCCTGAACAGTGGATTCTGCTTCAGCTACTAAGGCTCTTGTAGACGAAATAGTCTTGGGTTGGACCTTTATATTTAACAGTGAAGTAGGTTGGTTGAAATGTTTCATTTTAACTTACACTCTTGGTTTACTCAATAAAGCCCTTTGACTTATTTTGATAATGTTGTCAAAGATCGAAACTTTGCACAGGCCTCTATTAAGAAGCATTCTGTAGTGTTATTGTGTCTACTGTTCTGGCTTAACTTTTAGATCCTTAACTCCCTTCAAAGTGCTGTTCCACCTAAACTGCTAAATGTATCTATTTTACAGCATTTCACACATCATTCTTAGTATTATTGGATTCTCTTCCTGCAAAATAATTGTTTAATTATGTTTGTTTCCTTAATTAATTGTCATGTTACACAATGCGGGTTCTGATCTTTCAGAAGAATAAAATGAAAGTTGTGCCTTCAAGGCAATTATTCTTCGAACTTTGTTCTATTTCCTTATATAATATATTTTCTCCCTTAAAGAAGTGTAAACCTACATTATATGGATTACTGATATGCAATATAAAACAGAACTTCCATACACAAATGTATGATTGTATGAAAAAAAAAATACTCCAGAACTGCCTATTTCTTAAACACTCCTCTAAATGTTCATATGGAAAACAGAGCAAAGGAAGGACAATTAATGTCCAAGAACTGCTCATCT
Source organism: Spea multiplicata (assembly GCA_009364415.1). Classification (NCBI taxonomy): domain Eukaryota; kingdom Metazoa; phylum Chordata; class Amphibia; order Anura; family Pelobatidae; genus Spea; species Spea multiplicata. The sequence continues at coordinate 2,531 of VKOC01000732.1, forward strand.
TTGACCCATTAATCATCATGATAATCTAATTAAAGCGTTTTAGATGCCCATGCTGGGTTACCCTATATTACCAGTGCCAGCAGGCAGTTCAATGGTTTTATCCCTTAACCCTTTTAAGAAAACCATATTTTGTAATATCCAGTCATATGCCATATTCTGCTGAATATTTTTAATTAAAATCTTGGTCTATAGTAATATCTTAGTGAGTATAATATACTAAATCCATCAAGTATCTTATATTGTTTGGGGTCTGTTGTAGGAGAGCATAACTTAATAGGTATAATATTCTACCAGCAAACATCAGGATTAGGATTGCTATAGAAAAAAAACAATTAAGTTCCCTCGCGCGCCTGTTCTCTTGTCTGCCTAAAACCCCACGCTACGGTTTTAATTGTTAGAGCCGGATGGAATCTGCTGCCGCACGATAAATAATGTGTTGTATAATGTAATATTGGTTGATGACTATTAAATGTATTTCTAACCTTCAAATAGAATGTTGTGCTGAGCCTCATGACATCCACAAAAGATCAATTTCCAAAGGTCTGTTAACAAAACTCAGAGTTTCTTCATTTTGTTCCAAAATCAGATGAAAATCAACCTCCCTAAAGTGATCTGTGTGGCATCCCTCCATGGAAATTGCACTTGGCAGGAGACCTGTAGCTCAAGCTGGGTTCAATTTCAGGTTTATTGAAAGTTTAAGAATTCACCTGTAAAGTGTAACAGCTTGTACCTACAGTATTTGTATCTTCTGTGCTGGAATAAATACCAGCGTGTCCTCTGTGTTTTTTTATTAATTTATTGTTGCAAAATAAGGTTTATCGAGCTACCCATTCATATAGGATGTTGGAGACATTTTTACTTTTGGAACAAAACTAAAATTGTATCAATAACGTATTAGCTGGGTAGGTGTGAAAAAAATTATTTAAGTGGTTAAGTGACTTATTATTATTAAGTCACTTAATTAACATACATTAATAAAGAGAAGATGTAACTTCAGATTCTATAGGGGTTGTAGAAAAAACATTTTCTCCTGAAAAATACATTGAAGCTATATATTTGGTAATTAATTTCTTAGTGGATGAATATATATATATATATATATATATATATATAATTTTTGTTTTTGAAACTGTGACATAATTGTTCCAGGTTAAAGCAGTAATTATTCTAAGGTTAACATACTTGCCCTTTTACAAAAAAAGGTACCATGTAAAAGACATAATGCGGTACTTCTTTTCCAGAATAACTCCGCACTATGTGCTTAAGTGGCCTTATTTAAAGGGGAAATATGCTATCCTTGCTTTAAAATAAAAATATTGGATTTTTATGGAAACAATCATCCGCCTGTTTCCTAAATGTTTGAACAAGTAATCATTTCATGGCTGCTTGTTTAAGTGGTTCCTAGCATGCAGTTACCTGGACTCTGCTCTCTGAAGGAGGAGATACCATTTTGTGTCCTTGGTGCTTAAAATAAAATTAAAAAAAAACATGATTTTTATGATGAATGGCTTGTTTGTGATCTCCATAAAGGATAAAGTAAAACAAAAAAACCGCATAGTTCATTTTAGTGTTTATCGTAACTTGATTGACAATTTCAAGGAATTGTGTTTCAGATTGTAAACTCCCGGCATTCCACAAAGAAAACAAATAGAGAAATAAGTTAATATCCAAAAACCCTTCTAAAAGCACCCATTTTGTGGAAATACCAAAGCTTTGTGCGCTCTAGGTTATGTGTAAGTGTAATAAAGCAGGAGACTAGTCTTTCCAACAACCCCTTTCAGTGCAAATAAGTTGGCACATTTACGCGTAAAATGGCTACACAGGTAAGGAGAATGTTTTCCTAAAGTAGTAGGTATTTTTTTTAGCCTTTTCTACTACATTATATTTCTCAGCCCTCTGGCACTCAGAAGGTTAAATGCCATGCTTGCTAACCATATATACAGTGCATGTAAGTTAAGACTATTTTTGCCATTTCACGTCTGCTAAATCCGTAGGCCGCAGCATAACCCAGGCTAGTTCAGTTGGAATAAAGCTGTAAATAACCTGGACTCAAAATACCAACATAATACTAAGCAAGACTATTTTTCATTTTAGTCTGTGTAAGTCATTTCATAGTTCTCTTCGTGAAATATCTATTTTTCACTATAAACATGTTTTGTTATTTGCAATAAAAATGACATGAAAGGACAACCTAGTTCAAACAGTCTTTGTTCCTTTTTTTATATTTTATTGACGAAACTCTAAAAATCCATTTTAAAATAGGGCTGTGTACCAGAGGACATTGATTGGCCATTAGTTCTGTTTAAAAAGTCAGGTTTGAAACGAATACCGGCTACTTGTTCCCATTAAAGAATTGGACGATACATATTTTCTGGCTCCAGGCAAGACTATTGCACGGCTTCTTCAATTTGCAGAATGGATTTTAAGTGTGTCCTAGATAAAAACTACAATAAAAGCCATTACCTCAATTTCAACAAAGTGAAACTGAGCTACGGATAGTGTGGGGTAAATGGCCATTGAATTATAGGAGGTCAGATTTTGCAATCACCGATGATAAAGGCAAAGTCACCATAGACCCCTGGCCGGTAGATGAATACACAAAATGTTTACATTTAAACACATAATTAAGTTACATATTGTAAGTGAATAAATCTTTTCTTTTCTCACAGTTCCATTGCTGTACTATTTTATTGTACAATTTTGTTTGAGATCTTTCTTAGAACACCACCAGCAAATTATATTTTTCTTAAAGGTAATGTCAAGTTTCCAGAAAAAAAAACTAAAATCTATGGGCAGCATAAGTGGAACTTTATAACAGATTTTATTTTTATTGAATTGCACAAATTAACATTTCCAGATAACACATTTACGACAAGACAAAACCATATGCAGCTGGTATCATTTACATCTCCAGAACGGGAAGATGATTAAGTCCTTAATTACGTTTAAAACTCCGATAAAGGAGGGAAGAAGAGCTTTGTACCCCCGTAGCTTAAACTAAAAAAATGTGAAAATAATGCTTAACATTTATTTTTGTCTTCTAAAATACCTTTGATTGAGGAAGAATGCCTCCCATTTGGTTGGGGGTTGCCTTTCCCATCTCCTCACCAACCTGAGGGGAGGAAAACCAAGTAGAGAATAGTTAGACGGCTTCTTACACTGGAAATGTTACCATTCAGTGTCAAGTATCCGCTGACGCCAGTGAGCCGCTGAGACGTGTATGTGTATCCATAGATTTAACTGTTTAATAGCCCCACTTTCTTTAGTTTTCCGCCTACCAATTACTGTGTAATTTGTTGGTGCTATGTACATAAATGATAATAAAATAATAATAGTATATCATATAGTACTGTGTTTTCCGATATATATTAAGGGATAACTGTAATAATAATAGTTAAGAGTGGCAGTTTGGCTGGGTGTAGGGATACTTTACTAAAGCTCTCTAGGACTCATGCAACATATATTTAAAATAATCTATTTCTACGGAACCACTCTGGAGAGAATTGGGTAATATAGATTGATTGCAGCCGATGAGCGTGATAGATTAAGCTATACCTGGTATGCAGTTTCAATCCCTTTTAATGTTTAGCAGATGGTTTAATAAGCGTAAATCTTTATCCTGCAGGAGGTCATTTACAGTGAAGAAATTTGGTTTACATTGAAATCCCACATTTAAACAGATACTGAGGGAGACGCGATAACGTTTCACAACAAAAGTAAGAATCTACTTTAGAAAATGTTTAATCGTAATCACCCTGTAACTTCACTCAGGACCAAATGCATAAGTACCTGCCTTACCTGTCTCAAACGCATAACCAGAAAGATTACTGGGCAGCCCCTATCATGCCTTTATTGGCCATCTGGACAAATGTCTGGTGGGCTGGTGGCCGTTACGGCAACATATTACTGATACTGGCCCTCCAGCAGCAGATCTAGCCCTGTAATGTGCGGCTACCATGTGCGAGAGTATAAACTGAAATTTGCGGCCACATATATTCAACCAGCACTTGCATTGATATAATTTGGTGTCCGCTGGCCTTAAACACCCGTCCTCATTCTTATGGAACATTGCTCACAAGATTAAATCTGCCATGTATTCAGATATAGTTAATCAGTTATTAATAACGGCGGATTCAAACGTTGGGGTATATATCCCAGGGTCTCTAACCCCCACATTTACAACATTTATCTGTAGAACACACAGTCTCCCAAATTTATTTTAGTTTACTAGCACATTTTTTGGAGATACTCAGACTTCCAATGAAGGTTAGGCTTCGACTACAAGCACAGAGTGAAATATCAGTTGTATCCAACATAAATGTCACATTTAGCCTAAACAAGAATAAAGAAGGAATGTTTTCAGGGATCGCAGCCGAGTTATGAAACAGTTTCTGGAAAATTCCCACTGGCAGCCATTATTAGCAGGTCCTTAACCAATATTACTTAACAGATGTAGTTCTCAGCAATAGAAAACCTCTGGAGAAAATCCCAGTGAAATATGACTTACAGTTATTGCTGTGTTATTTGTTTTAAAGTCTGTCACAAACCATTCCCTCTATTTATTCTTGTCACATGTTTTTACTGTGAAATCCTCCAGTGTTTCTATAGTGGAAGTATTGACATAAAAGCATTTGTGTTGCAGTGTTATGCAGAGAGTTAACTACCGGTTGTCGGGGATAGACACATTTACTGAGAAATGGTTACAGTTTGACAAAAGCATTTTGTAAATACACAGATGATTTATCCATGATCGTATTTTTTCCATTTGTTGCAAGTGTTGTAGTTTTTCTTTTTTTCTTTTTCTTTCCAGAAACAAATTAACTCCTTAATGACAAAGCCTCAAAATGCATTGTTTTCAATGGGTTTAGGGACCCCCCATTGTCCTTAAGGGGTTAATTTAGTCCATCTAATACCTGTAAAGGGATTTTGTCACGTAACAGTATTTACAAAATCTGTAAATCTGTGTCTCCCGCACAATAGCATTTAAGAACCGTATAGTACCCCGGAGTGATGTCACATATAAGGGACAAGATCGTGCCTTGGAGTGATGTCACATATAAGGGACAAGATCCAAAAAAGGATCTTTATATGCATGGAAAATAATGCATATATTGATGTACTGAAGTATGCCAAATCAATTGAGAAAGCACAGTACTTTATTAGGCATAGGTCAGACTGGCAATCGGCCGTGATCATTCCCCTTTGCTCTAGACAAACTTCTCAACATGTTTATTTTTTAATACTGTTAACTATAATCTTTTAAGAATGCAGTCGTTGCGAAATACCAATACTTTAATAAACCGTAACTTTAAATCCTATGTAGCTCTGAAAGTGTTAAGTGACCCCCTTTTAAATCCCTGGTGTCAGGCGTAAATCCTCCTTTTTTAAAAAAAAAATCTCAGTGTTTTCAAACTTATCTTCATATGGTATTCAGATCTCTCCAGAATCCTTTATAAATGTAACCAGCACATGCCGCCAACGTGTGGACGCTTTAATGGTCAGTGAAGGTAGTTAGCTGGTAGCACAATCCAGAAGCAAGGTTATATAACACGCATCTCTGTTCTGCTTAAATCATGTGGTGTTTTCTTACAAATTCCATCAGCCTTAGTTGCGCTTTTAATATTTTGCCGCGATGGCCTGTACAATATGTGATTTACCCCATTCACATATTTTTTGTATAAATTCTTTGTTGACTCCTTTCACGTACATTTGTTTATTATGGCTCCTATAGTTTACTAAGTATGAATGCAGAAAATAATCTTATGGTCAGTGGCATATTCTATCGCCTGCTGATCGCTTTGTTAGGTGATCAAGCTCCTCAGGGCACAACTTCTCCTTGGGCTGGTTGGGGGGATCAGAGACCCTTGTAACCTGCCGATTTACGCTATGGAGCCCTGTGCCTCCATAGTGACCTTACACTGCGATGCATACAGGGATATGACGTCTCGACGCCCAGCATATAGATATCTGTCGTAGAGGTAAATGGTAGGGGGTAGCTGGGGTGCTGACCTGATTCAGGCCTAGGTCCAGCTAACGTACGTCTCTGCTTTAATATTTGTTTTGTGTGCTTTTTAAAATTTGATTAACTACAGCCAATGTATTTTTGGTAAATCTGCATTTCGAGTGTACTTAACTCAAGAGAAGAAAGACTCTAATTTCTTATAATTAATGTAAAATAAAGATGATATCCTGTCCTTTAGACTAAAATAAGATTGCAAGTTTTTAAAATGCAATGCAAAGGTGTCTCTGCTTAAGAGAACGTGTCTGCGTCTGCATATAATGTATGTGAAAGTGTTTTCTTCTGTCAGTTTTTCTTTTACTAATTAGTGAGCAAACGCTTATAATAAGACCTGTGATGTGCTATATTTAATCAGAAGATTTACTTAATTACATGAAAGCTCAATTTTGCTTCAAACGCTGATTCGAAAAACGCAAATATGCTTAGAAAAGAACATTTTTGTTAAAGAAGAAAATGTGCAGATTCTGTATGTTTGGTTGAAATTCAAAAATAGGTTTTTTTTGTAAGAAATAAAGCTGAGTTTGTGTTTTTTGAATGTTTGTTTTATAAAGCCAACCAAGATACTACAAAAAGCTAAATGTACAGAAGAACATGGTGATTTAATATTACTGTTTTAGGGACAAATCAGTGTCGAGGTCTAAATATTTGTGTATATCACTTTATTAACTGTACCCTTTTCCTTTCTAGCTGTGCCATGCTGTTCCATGAGTTGCCTCTTCATGTATAGCTGTATACCGCAGGGAAAATGAGGGACTTTTGGGGGCAGATGTGTTTCCATTACACTACCATAATGCCCCTAAAAATCCTTATTGCTCTTGCAGTGTTCTTCTGATGCTCTACGCCTTATTTGAACAACATGGAGATGAATTTCTTCGGATAACCATTTTAAACATCACCTTTGCAAATGGTTAATGCGAGAGATGTGAAAGGCATAAAGGGGTTTGCTAGATTTACTCTCCCACAAGGATATAGGCATGGGCTGGGCAAACCTGTCAAAAACAAGCAAAAAAATAAAGTAAAACATACAAACCAATGTTGTTTTGTTTTTTATTTTTATTATGTGTTTCTACCAATCTTTCTTTTTACTTTAAGCTTTTTTTTGGCCAAAGATTTAGGGGGTACCTCCAAGGTCCCGCTTCTCTGTTGGTTTCTGTACAGCTGAAGAAGTAATTTAAGATGTCACAAAATCAGCAGTCAGTCAGAAAGAAGACGTTGAAGATATGCTGCGAAATATTTTGTTCCAAGTGAAGTAAATTCAGATGTTCATAAAGATTTTCAGAAAACCTGGTCCATTTTCAGACTTGGTAGTGTACTGTGTTAACAGGTTTATTGACGTAAACTTTTTATCATTAACATGACAATGTTTACTTAAAATACTTACCTATCTGGGCATTAACATTGCCTCTTAAATGCAAATACAATATCAATAAAATTGTATAAACTAAGGAATAGTCGGAAAACATGCTACATTATTATGCTAGTGTACCTTCTAACATTTAAATGGCCTGAATGACACTTTCGTCACAGTGGTGCGGATAGACACTTGTATAAGGAACAATGGCTTTTACATGTGATAGCTATGTAATTGAATAATACATTTGATTTGATTTACAAACAAGTTTTCTGTACTTTGTGTACTTTGTGTGCATCGCATTGGGACCTTTGGGGCTGCAGAACCATCAGACACACTCATAATAACAAAAAAAGATTTTTGGCAGGGGCTAACCACGTACGTAAAACACTGGTGTTATCGTATCTTTGTAATGAGTTTCACATCATTCTCAATATATCATGCGGTAAGGAAAGAAGTTGATGCGTCACTAGTAATGAAGCCAATTTTCCTGTCATGCCCTTGTAATGTTTTTACCCTGAATGTATTACATTTTCCTTTTAACATTCATTCATCACATTTTTTGGGGTAATAATGCATTTGATTACATAACCATGATGCTAGAACTTCAGAATTAAATTAGAATCAAGATTGAATAATCTGAGAACAAGCCATATTTGTTCAGTATATACATTTTATACTATGACGTAGTATACAACATGATCATTTAATGTGAAGAAAATAATAAATATGGAATGCAAAAAATGGTGTCCCTTTTGTTTTATTGGAAAAGCTTCCAAGATTACGTTCTAATTAGTATTTTTTTCATGATCCATCACTACATTTGTTTTCTTTACAAAAAAACTCCCAAAACATGAATTTTGTTAACTACTTCATATACAATTAAATCCATCCCATATGTTTGAGGTGGAAAGCCTAAAAATGTTTAGTATTAATGTGTTGGTCTAGTGCTTTGGTCTAAGAATCCTCAACCAACGTAACACATATAGCAAACAGCATTGGAAACATTGTGATATGTGAAAACCGGAACTGTTTACAGACAGAAAACAGCACTATTCTCAAATGCTCTTTTTTTAAGTGATAATAATAATTAGGGAGCACCGTTAGAACCAATATAATAAACTGTATGCCTCAGTCTTTTACAACCATCCGTAACACCATTCAGTGATTGTGGCAGAAAACTGCCAGAACAACTGTCTTAGCATTTATAGAATTAGCCTGTGATATCGGAGTCCTAAATCTAATCTTCTTGTGATCCTCAGCCGGTTCCCTCTTGTTTTATGTCAAATAAAAAAGACACTCGTTCTTTGCATACATGGTCAACGCTATGGGATAATAACTTCACTGTACTTATTAACAGCTGCACAAGAGAGTTGGTGCCCAGCTCAGCTTGGGTAGTTTCCAAGAATCTCTTGCTACAGCAATACTATAAAATTCTAAAATAACAGGATTAAAAGAAAGGTTGGCATGCATCTGAGCAATGCTTCTGTTAACGACAAGTGCAGTTATGGTGTTCAGAAGTGCAGGCAGGCGGCGGTGTCTGAGTTGTGAAAATAAAAGCTGACAAGAGATGGGATAATTTGATGACAACTTGAAGGTTTCCGCAGATAATGAACCAGCAGCTCGGATTTGGCTGACGCGGTCGCCGGGACACATTGCCACGCTGCTTATTTGCCACAGAAATCTGTTATTATTAAAAAGCTAGATCTCTATTATTATAATTAAGCTGCAACATCTGTGTGATGAAAACCCATTTTATCCAGCAAGTGTTTAGCACAGCAAGTTATTAAAAAAAAAGGCAGCCCGTTCATGATTGTATATAATCAGTGGATAGATGCACTTCACAATTACTTGTTTAGTTACTAGATTTTGACATACTTTCCACAATAATATAATTTTTGACAACGTGGTACTGTGTTTGTTTTACATATTCTTTCATGGTGCTACATTCTTTATTGAGTCAAGATGATGAACTGGTATAGGCTGCTTACCCACTTTATAGGGAGAAGATGAGGCAATTGAATGATTAAATAAAAGTGGTACGACATTTGGATCTAAGGGCCAGTAGCTGAAGCATCAGACGTGGAGAATGCACTAGTTTGAAAGGTAAAATATATTAAAAATGGGGCTCGAAATGGTATGCAAGATCATAAAAGCATGGGTTTACATCACTGGATCAAATTGGCTGGGTAATTAATAGACCGTGAAGACGCTGATACTATCCTCATAGAAAGCAGATCTGGGATATTCATTTAAAATACCTTAATGAGTAATGCAGCGGATGATTGACAGTCAACCGAGGTTAGGCATTAGCAGAGAACTAAAAGGTTAATCCCAGCGTGGTAGTTTGCTGCTTACCACTTCTCATGGCATGTTAGGGGTCTTTAAAAAACATCTCAACCAGAGGTTGCAGGGATGTGGTATCAAGAGATTACTTGGCGTTGCTTGGGATTTGGAGTAATGCTGCTTGGCTGGATACAAGTTTATTTTTTGCTAATCTTTTCCGTCTCTGGACACAATGACCTATGACTTCTTGTAAAGCAGCACATACGTTAATACTCCTTTTCCCACTTATGACCAATAAGATTCGCAGAGATACCACCGCTAATAAAAGTTTAGCCTAGATGGCCTGTAAATTATTCTTCTGCAGGGAAATTTTATGTTCCTATTGAAACGAAATCTAAGAGCCGGTTTAATAAGCATTCTGCCAGATGGGTGTGGAGTTAAAACAATGAGTCTGTGCTTCGTCTTCAAATTATTCGGTGAGATACAAAGGAGAAGAACCTGAAACAAAGTTCTGAAGCTTTCTGAACAAAGATATAAATGCATCTATATAAAACCTATAAACTAGCTTTTACCCCAAATAGTCATAATTACCAAGCCTCTATTTATTATGTTGTCTAATTAGAAATCTAAGCAATGAGAGGTTCTATTGTATTTTCCTCATCCAAAAAAGCTCTATAACGCTACATATTGACATATTGACGTTGATACAGCCTTTGTTGTCACACATGCAAATGCGAGCCTGCATTTTTCCTGTGTTTCAGACAGCAGACTAATAAATTATTGCTGGGAACGTGATCAACAGACAGAAAAAGGGAGATTTGTTCACATATATCCATTCTAGATTAAAAGGAAACCGTAGATGAAGAATGAATGTATAATAGCGCATCACATGGCCTATTTCATTGCATCGTGACTCACTGCCACAGGACTCTTCAAATAATTGCGTGTATTTAAATTAACATCAAATGTGTTTTCAGTGGCTATAACCTTTCTGCAGCACTATCACACTCCGCATTACTTTTACATGGGGAGTTATATATTAACAAGAAAGAATATGATAAAATATAATTAAAAGTTGCAAAGGACCCTGTTTCCGCATTTTACGGCGGGTTTGTGAAGCTTTCTGGTGTGGCGCTGTCAAGAACCCTTTGTGTAACTGTGTGGCTGTTCTTATGCGAGGTTACACCGATTCTGTAGCGTTTCTGAATTGCAATTTTAATCAAGAGTAAATGTGTTTGCACTTCACCACTGTCAATCTCTCTTCAATGTCCAATGATTTCCAAATGCCTCAAATGTAAGTTGAACCCTTGACATGGTAAAATTTTAGTTCCACATTCAGGTGTTTTATACTTTGCAATTGATCATCATCATTGTTCTGTTTGTCTGCTCTTAATCATGTTAAATCTTTCTAGTATTATATTCTTTAAGTTTTTGAACTATTTGTTTTAAGATAAATGCTTGTAACATTCGTGAATGGAAGCCGGAGTCCTGTATCTGCACGCTGACACGCCTCTCCCATTCTATTCCTTAAAATTTGCTTGTTTGCTCGACTTTTGTTATTTCCCAGATCTGTTAAATTGGAATGAATATATTCCCCTGTAATTGTGTTAAGCCTTGTGTGACCAAGTGATCATGATGAATGTTACATTTTCACTTAACTCAACCCTGCATGTTCGTACGCACAAACTGAATTTGTTATCGCGGGGCGGTGTGCTGACACGCGAAGGTGTGATTCAACAATACAGAAGATTCTGCACAGGATACAGCTGGTGATATTCATGATTTGAAGTTCTTTTCCCAGCGCAATTTAAGTGAGAAGAATGATAACAATGAATATATAAGAACAATCTTAGTATTTCTGGGAATAAACTATGAACCCCCTACAGCAGTAAGGTGTAAGAGTGATTCCATGTAGTATAAGCAGTATAATAAAGCAAATCCATGCCAGAACGAGTCTCACGTAACCATGGCATTAGAATAAGGTCAAGAAATTCAGTCCACACTGTCCACACACTATTATCGGTTGTATATTTATATGTATATTTAGTATTGCAAAATAAAATTGCCTTATCTTTATATTTTCTGCACTTTCCTTTTTGCTCATAGGGAGAGCTCTAACTCTATCAGTCAAGAATGGGCAACACTGCCTCTTAAAGTATCCATAGATAAGTGCTCCATCATGTAGAGGGAAGTTAAAGAAATCTGTCTGCCATTTTGTTTTTCTCCTTAATGCTAGCTGTTTCTTAAAAACCTTGTTTAACGTGTATTAACAAGCAGTCAGACTGCCTACAAACACTCCCACATGCACGTGAAACAGCAAAGCTTTACAGACCATAATACACCAGTGGTCAGCGATTAGAAGTGAGTTAGGCATGATGTGTGAGGAGAGCAGACAGGATTAAGAAGACCCGCTGATATGTTTCATCAAGAGAACACAGGAAAACAGTATGCTTTTGTTTTGTTTTTAAAGGGAATACATTTATTTAAGACGTATACCACTGTAATACATAAAGACATAAGAATCTAGGGACGTTCGGGAAAAATGTCTGTGGAACAACACCTTCAAATGGTTTGTCTAAAATAAATACAGGATAGTGTGTGACGTGGCCCAGTGATACTCAGTATTAGTTATAGGCCTACATGCTAATAAGAAAAATCACAGAATGTTAACATGATTATGGCCTTTCAACACAACCCCCTCACATTTCAAATGATTTAAGCGGGACAGCTTATGGGAAGGGCTTTATCAAGACTTTTTATTTGACTTTGTGACCTATTTCAGATACTTGCAAAGAGTGTTTCATTTACTTAGTTTAGTTAACAAACACATTTTCCGCTGTTTCTATGCACATGATTGTGACTTTTCAAAAATTCTGCTCCTACAAAAGAGGGACATCAGGGGGAAGATTTGGTTCCATGGATTTGGATCTCCATAAATTACTGTCCCTCAATCAGGCAAATAAAAACCAGGGTATTTCATTTTAAGCTCCTAAAATTAAAGACCCTAATGTATGGTAGAGCAGCAGATCATGAATGGCAGCCACATTCTATACTGCATATGTTCCAAACAATGCCTTTTTGTGGATTCAAATAACCGACCATATTAACTTTTTTTGTGTAAAACTAGAAAACTAGATTCAGCTATGACACTGATTGATATACCTTTTGGTATTTGATGTTCATCAAAGTAAAAAACAAACAAACCCTATTTTTGCAATAATTTATAAAGTCATACACAGTTTTCATTGTTAGATGATCTCGACCAACATATTTTTAGGGTCTCCTTCTATGAGAGCAGACGGGTCAGTATCTATATGAATCATTTTGAACATTACAGATGTTGATGAATGAGCCACATGTGCTTGTAAGGAAAGGCTGAAAAGACCACTGTTCAGGGGAAGGTTTTACTGTAAACCAACAGCTGTGTTTTACATTTGCATGGAAAGTTATGCACTATAGTTAGAGATTACTCTTGCAGATGTCACATTTAAGGGCAGAACTGACTGCTGCTGAACTGCATTGTCATTCTTCAAAAAATTTCAATGCTTCCAACCAAACGACTGTCCATTTCTAAAATCTGCCGGGTAGGTGGGAGGAATGTGATGGAATTATGTTTTCCTCAGACCTTCCCCATTGTCTCTATTCTTGATTTTTCCAGACTTTTGATCAATGTCATTGAACACACATTCCCCTGAAAGATAGGGATTAATTCACTAAAGCATTTGTTGGCCCACATTCACCCTACTGGACAGACATTTACTATTATCTTCTTGCACCATAAGCATACCTGGGAATTTCCTAGGGTAGACTGCTTGGAGTGCTCCCTCTTCTGTGGGAGTGGCTTTGCAAAGGGGTGGGGTTAGGTATATGCAGGGGCAGGGTTAGACCCAGACAGCCTTTAGTGGGTGGGGAATGGGAGGGAAGTGAGCAAAGAGTGGGAGTGACTGAACAACACTCCACAGTCAGGAGGAAGAAGAAGTGAGGAAACAGGACTTTATCAGGAGAGTTCCCAGGTATGACCATGAGAGTGTTAAATGAGATTGCCACGCTGATTGGAAGACTCCAAGAGGATACCAGAGTTTTGGTTTATCTTAAAAATTGCATGACATTGATTTAAATACATTTAACCTATATTATTCATACTAGAGTGTTAAAATATTAGAATAGCTAATTCCCTGTCTCAAGATCGTTAGCATTTAAGGTTTTCTAATACATACATTTTCCCTATTTTAACAAATAACACTGTTTAATTGTATAAACCTCTTAATGACCAGGGCTTCTCTATGCTACAGGACCAGAGCAATTTTCATGTTTTTGCCATGTCTTTCTTCAACTGTTATTTCCCTTTTTTTCTCAAGTGGCCTTTTCTTTAAACCATACTCTTATATGTAAGGCATTGTTTTTTACAGTTATAGAAATTAACCATAGCTAGTATAAATGTGAAAACATATATTTAACTTGCCATGATTTGAAAAGCACCCTAAGTTTCTATATAATTTTCATTTATTTTAAGTATTAAATTATTTATTATTTTTATGTTATTTTTTTAATGTCTACCAAACCTTAAATCTATCCCTAACTTCTTCTAACTAATTCCACACTAACTTATTTTTTCAATCTGCTCACAATCATAGTGTGACGGAGAAAGACGGAGAAGAGACACACATCCAGTGCCTTTGTCATCTGACTGTATCCATGCATGTGATTGACTGTAGAAGTGATCACATTTATGGTAATTGAAGGAGATTAACTATAGGCTGACTGTACCAGGTATGTCATTGGTCCTCTAGGGGATGTTTTCAGGATGTACCTGGCACATCATTGGCAGTGAAGACAAAACACTGAGACAAAACATTACTTGCACTCTCTATGATGTTAAGTAAATAAGTTGTAGCACATCTGTAATTGTATTCTATTCTCACATAAGAATAGCACAGAAAGGCTTTTGTGTTCCTGACAAAAATAATGAAGGAGGCGAAAATGTACTTACTAAGGGAATATTTCTGAGAAAGTTTGGGGCATTGAACAGTACTAGGAATGATGTTTGTAATGCTGTATTTAATTACAAAGGCGTTAAAGAATAATAAATAATATTTTTTATCCCTAATTTATAAATAGCTTTCCATGTGATTTAAAAATAGTCAATGTTTAACTATTTTTTCCATTATAGCATTCTCCAAGATTAGAAGAAAGGGTATGTGATGTTCAGCTAACACTGGTCATCCAGAAAAGGTATAATTACACCTGGCTTGGATTTCCACTTGTTGTAAGTGACAAAACAGAATAAAGCTTACCATGTATTGGTTATAATTCTGGGTAATTATATCTCTCTTTCCATTTTTTATTGGATGGACTTTAATAGAAGCCTTTAAAGTTTATATATTGAAAAAAATTACCAAGCAGAAATGTACTCATTTGTGATTGAACATTAAGCCCCCTTACCGGCATGTACTGTTCAAAATATATTTAAACAATGTGGGATATCCAATATTTAATTTTAGAGTGTCTGAGCAATTAGCATTCGCTGCAGGAAACCAGAAATCTTTTACTGCGTTTCAGACTTGTCTCAACTAACACAAGAAAATAACCTTAATCACATAAAACTTGTTCAATAAAATATATAAAGAGAACAGATCAGCTATTAAGTATAAAAGAGACTTCTTTAAAATTAAGATTTGGCGTCAGTTCTTTTGCAAGGAATAGCAGTAGTTTATGTACAAATATTTAAAACATTAATTTTAAAACTTAAGTTACCACTTTTATAAAATTTCTAATTTTTGTTGTAAATTTTTTCCTTAAACGTTTTGTACGACAAAAATTTGAGCAGTAATTTTTACAATTAGGTAATGCCTAATTTTTCCCCATACTTTTTTTTCCAGAATTGTTTTTGTTAAGGATCATATTAATTATTTATTTTAGCTATTTTTAATTTCTGTTTCGGTCTCTTCCCATTAGAATTGCTTTGTCATCCTCAACTCTCAACCATTGTGTCGTTTTTCCTATCGTGCTGCTTACTCTGTAGATTCCACTAAGACTGCTGACAGCACAACCGATGTTTGTTTTGTTTAACGGATTCAGCCGTTGTCTAATTATCGTTATCAACTTGGACAAAACCAAATAGGGTTTCATGTCAGTAGTGAGTGTTGGTGCTTAAGAAAATAATGGTGTAATTTCTTCTAGAGGGACTGCTCATCATGGTCATTTTCCAGGACTCTCTCATTTAAAAACCTTAATATTTAAAGGGACACTTCATTTGAATATCATTTTAATTCATACGATAAACATGTCCTTTTTTAAATATTTTCCCCATCTTACAAATGCACGAGGATATTCTACAGAATCCCCCCCATGCACGTTCACTTTTACCTGCTCATCATTTATTGGGCTTGCAAGAGATGCGCTCAACCAAAAAACTGTCAAGATTTTTTTTTTAACTAGCATACATCTGGTCTGTTTTCCTATTTTTCTTATTTGCTTAATTTGTATTTGTATCTGGTGCAGAAATAAGATGTAGATCTATGTGCATGTATGTGCATGTAAATACTTTACTGAACTGCCACTTTAATGAATTCTTTATTTAATACACAAAGTAAATCTATGAAACGGTGTTTAAAAAAAACATACACAGAGTCACAGAGTCACAGAGTCATTGTGAGTGTTAGAGTAAATGTGTTAGTGTCTGTATGTGTGTTATAGTGGAGAGGAGAGTGGCGGGGGGTCGTTTGGCTATGTTTGTTTGACTATGCCTGAAGAAGGGACCCAGAAGTGTCCTGAACGCTCATGTCAAATTCTATCCTTTTGGTCAGCCATCAAAGGTCTAATTTTTACTCCTCTTTTTCTGATTTCTTTATTACAAAAGTACCTTGACTAGACTACTATCTTCTTTGTATAAGATAAATGTGACTTTTATTTGTTTGGAGCAGGAGAAAATAGGTAAGACTCGGTTCTTATCTGCCATTAAATTCTATGTGTCCTTGTTTCTTATATACGTTGGAATATATATGAAATTCAATAGTATAATTTGACATATTCATTATAGTTTGAGAGGCAAAACTTACTTCCATGGTTTTTTAAAAAAAATGTAGCTAGGGAAGCAATAAATGCATTGACAAAGCATCACGGTCCTTCAGTTTTTGAGAGGTACGCATTGTTCTGTTGTTTATATGATTCTGGATTCTTGGATACAGATATTAAAATAAACAGGCTCCTCTTAGTACAAGACATATCGAACTCACTGACTGAAAATGGAGTCACAGAGTGCGTTCATCTCTTTAGAAGCTGTAATATTACATGAATTTGATTGGCCTTTATTTCGATATTTTAATACTACATGTTTATTGAAAACATTATTATACATTATAACAATGATTCTAAAGGACAATTGCTAAAAATGTTGTGTATTTATGCTCTTAGCTTAAAAATGATACATTAAACTTTTTGGGTCTAAATACATTAAATATAGCTGTATTTCAGCAACATGGTTTTGAATAAATCATTTTCTACAATACATGACTGGCATTCATTTATTTCAGTAAATGTTTTCCGCTTTTATTTTAAATGCACATGGGTATATGGACGCATCAATAACGGAGGAGTAGGGATTATCCATTTCAATGCTTTTATTTTAAAGTAAAAGTAATTTATATTTCCATTTGCATAACACTCGTTTTAATACAATTCTACAAAAAATGTGCTCTGCAGTTGTACAAGTTCTGGCTCAAGTCAATTCTGATGGTGATTATGAATTTTGATTTTATATGTGCTCAGGGCCAAACTAGGGACAGAAACCAGACCTGGCATTTAATGGGCCGGGCTGCAGGTAAAAGATCTATTCTCTAACACTTTTGCAATATGCTGTCAGGTATACCTAGCCTGTGGATGGACAGTAAAGAAAATGAGCGGCAATAACAGTAAGTCATGAGCGGCAATAACAGTAAGTAAGCTGTGCCATCTGGGACAAGCATGGTCGATCTGGATCTGTGTAGGTTATTTTAAACTCTGTATACTGGGTTGACCAGTTGCTTCTTCCTGAAAACTGTATGGATGCTGGTGCCTTTAGAAAGCAAGAAGCCATGAGTTTTTAATATCTAACTGGATTAAGTAAAGTCTATTTAAAAAACTAAAAATATCCAAGACATCAAAACCCACTTCTTTAGAGAAGTGTACAATCCTTGCAGCTAGAACTTCCCTGCGACTAATCCAGCTCCCAAAGTCATCAATAGTAACATGTTTCCCTCAATTTTAATACCTTATGTTTCTCTACACCTCATCCCTTGTGGATTGTAAGTTTGCAAGTAGGGCCTTCTTTACCTAATGTATCAGTTTGTCTTTGTCAGTTCTAGTTGTGTCATACCCTTTGAATGCATGTACTGTTGGAATTGCTACATAAATTGTTGGTGCTGTATAAAAAAACAATAATAATAACCAAAAAAGATTTTTTTTTCGTGTTTCCATATTTTATTCATTTTAGGTAATCTTAATTACAATGTTCTTGAGCGTGGGGAGTCTTTCCTTTGCGTTGTCAACAGCAGTTTAGTACTGGCATTAGCTGGGTGATGAGACTAGACATAATGAAAAATGTCAGGTTGTGGTAAAGATGAGTTTGTGAAACAAGATGCCAGTGTTCAAGATCAGGTTATCCAGGGGTTATCCAAGGGTGGGATGCCTTCTTCCAATCATTTGCGTTTGTGGGTTTCTGCAACCACTTGGCAAGGACGGGAAGTGGCGTTGAAAGGGATCTCCAGGCAGAACCTGCCAGTGGTTGGACACGCACTGTGGGAAAGCCTGGCCATCAGTCTTGGACTTCAGATCAGCGGGGAATGTGAAGGATTCATTGACAGGAAGATAAGCCACCAAACATTGGTGTTCCAGCGACCTGGGATTCTTTAAACACATGGCCACGATTCCTGTTCAGTACACCATAGATTCCATCAAAAAGGAATTTTGATCTCATGCTAATGCCAGTGATTTCTGGTGTTACATGGTCAATAATCACATAGCTGCTCTAGGAATCCCTTTGCCGAATGCAATCTTTCTACGGTATTCCAACCACTCTGTACGCCAACAATTACCAGACAAATTAACATTACATTAGATTTTATTTATAGGGAACCAGCAGATTATATAGCATTGTTACAAAGGAAAGAATACAAAAATTACCAATAACATTGGCAATATACAACAACACCAGTATTGGTGTTGATAAGATTCTAAAATAATAAATATAGTATTTTAGTAAAAAAAATTCTATCCCTAACTTCCCGGCTGGAACCCTCCTCCTCAAGGGGATGTTGCTTAGCGAGGTTAGGTGCTAAGGGGCTGTCGGTTAGCCCCAGATAGCTTAAATCTGTATGGTGTGGGAGGAGAATAGGGCGGAGAGTGGGTGATATATAAATGCATATATAAATTCAATTCCTACTCTCATTGTTATTTTCATTGCAAATTTAACATAAATATTGTGAAACCA
This sequence comes from Spea multiplicata, assembly GCA_009364415.1. Classification (NCBI taxonomy): domain Eukaryota; kingdom Metazoa; phylum Chordata; class Amphibia; order Anura; family Pelobatidae; genus Spea; species Spea multiplicata. The sequence goes on from VKOC01000732.1 coordinate 21,653, forward strand.
TGGAGACTTTTTTCATAGAAAGTTTCTCTTAATGATGTGCAACAGCTTTGTGCAGCAGGCGTTGGCAGGTGTGAAACCTGAAACTCTTTTAGACCTTGTAGTTGTGACTGTTTATCTCTTATCAAACTTCAAACAGAGTCTGTTAGTCTTTGAACTTTGAACTGCGACAACATATTTTTCCAGCAAATACAAGCAACTTATTTCACATCATAATTTCCTTAAGCAATGGACAGTGCGTTGTTCGCATGCAACATCTTTCTTAGATTTAATGTACAGCATTAAAGCAAATCAATTTAAAACATTATTTCATTCTATTGAACCTAAAAATATATGAACACATCGTTGAACTATAATAGACGTAGCCATTTTGGTGTATGATTGTGGCGCAGGTTGCGATCGGTCATTGACCCCGTCTGTGCAAACCCAATGAAATACGTGGCGTTCTAATGCATTCTGTGTCCTGCTACTGTTTCTGACAAAGGTTAGTTATTTGAGTATCAAAGTTCCATTACCTGACATAAAATGTATGGTGGCATCTAATCTAAGTTTTGCCCAATTGAAAGTAGTAAGAAAGATTTAGATGATACAGATAACATACTTGGATCATGAATCTTGTTGATGCATTTCTTCAGCACTGAAAAACGAACACTGCTCAACATTACAAACAAAAATGCTGAAAATCTCTAAACCTATACATTATTGGGGAAAAAATGCTTTTTCAGCCACTAAACTGGATGCTTAAAATCTGATTATTACCGAGCATTCACAATGTTGGTGGCATTATTTGGCTGGGTTATTAGCCCATTTACCCTATAGCTATGATGCTGTGTCACCGAGGATGCAGAGGAAGATGTAGAGGAGACCCTCGCTATTTTCTGCTTCGGTGACCCTGTCTTCATTCCTGCAGCTCTGCTTCTTCTCCAGGCCTCCCGGAGCACAAAGTCAAGAGGACGGGGCCTCCTGGCGCACCCTCTCCATCCTTTTGCGGAAGTGCTTCAGGAGGCTAGCATTATAAAGATGGATTCGCGAAATAAGAGAAGCGTTTCTGCAATTCTCTTTCGCTGCTAATCTGTCGTCATTATTCTGGCCTCTCGGAGTCATAGGGACAGCCTCTCCCCCAGTCTTCTTCTGTCAATATTTAGAGAATTGGGTTGATTTGCCATGGAATCTGCTTACTATGAGTAAGAGTAATTTGTCTATAAAACAAGACGGTATATTTCCATTGACATGTATGAGCTGTCCTAATATGTAAAATGCAGAGCTATATGTATGGAGCCGAACAACCGAGGCCCTCGCATTTAAAATTCAACATGACCAAATCCAAGACGCAGCAAAATCCCTAATTTTCTTAAACGCATAGGACAGCTGAGTAGTCCCTTTAAATTATCTTTGTGGTCCGCCACTTATACATGATTCTGTGGAATCTACCTATATGCATTTGCTTCTTTCCCCACCACTAGCTGCTTGTTAACTGTTTCCTGCCACCGACGGATGGTGATTTGGCCAACTGTGCCTCTTTCTATCAATACATCTAGCTGATTCTACAGCACATTCACTTGTCAGTAATTATCATTCAGTAGAAAGAAAATAAACAGGACAAACATAGTTGGCTTTATTGATTTATTTCCACCCACTCATTTCATTGCAGCTGTTTTGTGCTATTAAGGCTTTGTTATAAAAATGTTAATCTTTCCATAGACATAACACACACATATTTATATTTATACTATGTAAGAGTTTACTTTGCAGTAATAGGCCACTAGGTAATTTAAATCTAAATGTATTATATTACTATTTCTGTGCGAAACGGTAATACTTGGTGAATGCTGACTATTCATCCACCCACTTTAATAGATTTTATTGTAATGAATTAACAGACGAGTGAGGCTTGGCTCAAAGGGCATAATAAATTAGATGTGAGCTAGACATTTTGTCTGGGGGACATAGTCCATGCACCGCATATATAATTTATCGTTAAACGTCAGATAGTGTAGACTAAAGAAACCATTACTACTATACTTTAAACGGGATATTAATAGGTTAGCATATTGTATTGTCCAATGTATTCAATTAAACCCGCCATGTCTTTATGAGTGGTCAACCTTACATGAAACAGGAATAGTTGCTCAATCCCAGGTCCATGAAGTACCAGCACCTACTCTTTCTCCCAAAAAACCCACTGAGACAATAATCTGAGACTCATCCTGGATCAACTTTCCTTAACATTGCAACTCAACATCACCTTATCAACTACTCAACCCGTTCTTTGAAGCCCCTTCGAGATTGAGAAGAGGAGTATATTAAAGACTGAGCCCTCCAGTCCAATTTGGAAAGGAGAATGAATAGAACACTAAGGATGAACCTGTTAATATCCTTTTTTAAAAGGGGTATATAACGCGTGTTCAGTCCCTTTTGTAATTATATAATTAAGGCTTTAGCTTTGTATTTTGGCACATAATCTCACCTCCCATTCCAAGTCATGTTATGTTGAGGCAAGAAAATCATTAAGTATACATTACTGCAAATTCGGCCCAAGGGGATATCTACAGCATGAAGGGGCATGCTTTATATACCTGACCCACGTAACTCGACATGGATAATCAGGGGGCAAAAAACGATGAGCTTATTAATGTGTTAATGCACTTTTGAGAAATAATAAGGTTGTGGCTACTGGGTACACTTGGTTGCAATGTGTTAAACATTAATAATTGCAGCCCGAGACAGAAACATTTCAATTATATGTAAAAAAAACAAGCGGGCCCTGTGAGCTGGTGCCCTTTACAGCTCGTACCAACTGCATTACTCTCAACAGTCACGACTTTTAGGTGCTGAAATGTTGAGGGTATGCTAATTCTCAAGTGATTAATATATCCACTTCCTCACTGAGACATAAAAGCAAATTGGCAGTGGATTCACTCTTATTTTACGTTGTTACCATTTTCCTTTGTGAAAACTCTGATTAAAGAGACACTTTGAAAAATACGAAAATAGGAATCTTGGCATCAAACTTCCGTATTTTGTGTTCTAACTTTTCAAAGGCTCATGATTCAACGTTTTTGACAGTGGCAGGATCTGAGGTCTCATTAATAATGAAAATCAAACAAATATCTGCCTGAACATGTAGTATACGCAGTGAATTCCCAGAGTTTACAACAGTTATATACGGCAGAGAACAATGCACTCCGAGTCTGTGTAGCCAAACAATGTAGGACCTGGAACACCTGAAAATGCAGGTTAGAATGCAGCGTTGCCCAGTAACGTATTCTGGCCTAGGCATTGTAGACAGTGATATATTTATCTGAGACACTGCCCAAGGTTAAACCAAAACCCTCATTACCCCCTTTCTGCTGAATGGCAGGATATGACACCACTCCATCTCTTAAGGATACGCCGCACAAGGTACAGCATGGAATGGAAGCTGTGCCAGCAAGGCACAAACCTCCATAGTGTAAACTGGGTGGTTAGGGATATCAGGGATCTCCCTTGTAACGAGCCTTTTGAAAGCCCTAAGGAGTGAATAAGGTGATCTGCCTCGGTGGGACTATGGAACTTTTCCATACATTCTGTAGAGTTCTTGAGGACTATAGCAATGAGGATCCCTGTGACGACTGATACTTCCCTTTCCTTTTTTGGGAAATCTTATTATACACAGGAAACCAAGATGAGGGTGTTATGGAAGTTAGCAGTACATTTGATGGTATTTGTGTTGCTGGTGGTTACTGCCTGTATCCTGTGTTCATTGTCATCCAGGGCCAGACTAAGAATAAAAAACAGCCCTGGAAATAATTGAATAACAGACCTGCAAATAATTGAATACTAGCTCTATATTGCTTGGTGCCATAAATGTGCACATGGTACAAATTTGGTGTCCCAGCCCAATTTTTTTTAAAGCATGGAATCAACCATTTTCTAGTTTATTTAAACAAATTACAGAAAACAAGTCCTTTAAGCGCATAAATCACTTTCACAATATATAATAAACAGTGAAATTAGTAGAAGAGGAAGCGTGTGAGCTACATGTATGGTCAAAGTCAGTGCATGTATGTATATATAAATATGTGTAAGTGTATGTGAGTGTACGGTGTTAGAGTGGGTCTGTAGGTGTATGTTTGTATGGGTAAGAGTAGAACTGCCCCTGACCATCATCATACCCATCCAAATCATATTTCATTCTGTCCCCCAACCTCCCACCCTCATAATCATTCCTCCACACCATCGTGTACATCCCTTACAATCATCACTGCATATTGCACCACATGTGGCACACATATTTACACAAACATTCTTGTACGTACATACACAAACACACTCATGCCACAGTAACACACACTTACACACATACCTATACATACACACTCTCTACCCCCCCCGGGATGTCCCACCCCTTGATGCATGGCCTCAAGACCAGCTCCAGAGCAGATGGCCAAAGGGGGAAATATGTTCTCATCCCTGCATTTCTCATCGATTGATACCTTCTGTGAACTTCCAATAGCTGATCGCCAGCATAAGAGACAGCAAAGTGGTGTGACAGGTGCTCTCCCATCGTAGATGGAAGATACTAACAGGGTTCCACCTAGAGACTGTGGGTGAAACCCAATAGTTCCTCACCTCTGCTTACATGGCTTCTTACACTAACAGGATACACCATCATCATTTATACAACAAAAATAGGATTTATAGTCTAGATGAAAGCGTTTCCCATTCCAGGATGCTTTGTTCAAGGAATAAAATTCTCCAGGGATTGGGATGTAAATTCTTTGTGGTGGAAGAGAAGAAATATCTGTGCTTGGGTTCAAATGATATAGCTAATCCTCTACTGCAACATAACATGCATATACTACATTTTCTGGAAGCTTATATTTTAACATTGGTTAGATCAAACCATTAATCTTTGGTTCATTTAGTGAGTTATTTTATGGTGATCACAAGAACTACTTTCGGTAGCGTATATTTTGTGGTTTTCCTGAAAGTTTTTAACTAACCTTACTTTTGTTGGAAATACACACACAGCCGTTAAAACCTCAAAAGGAGACAAGCAAGATTACCTCACATCTCATCATTGTTTCAGTTATGACGTGTGACTATTCATTTCCAGCTTCCAAAAATTTTTGGGTTACAAGGAACATTTTCTCACATTAAGTCTTTTTGTAACATAACAAATGGTCCCAGAGTAAAATAGATAAATAGTCAGGCCATACGACTAAAGCAAGTATCTTTGTGCTAATAACTATTGCATATTTCTCCTTTTCAGTTTAATTTGTCATTTATGTTTTATCAACTTTTTTATTCAATTTATTTTGTTTATATGAAAGCTGCAGGGAGAGTAGACATGACGTGTAAATTACAGTGTGCATTTCATTGTATGTTTTCTTAAAAGGAGTTCACCAGCCAAACTCTGATAATTCAACCTTTAATAAGCATGACTTAGGCTACCGTCCAAGCTTGTGTCTTACTTAAAAGGAGTTGAGCCAACTGGCAATATGTTTTGCAAATACAAAAATAAAAAAAGATGTATTCACCCTTGGAATAAATTTTAGCTGTTTTTTTGTACCTTTGCTGTTTGTTGGCTTGCTATATATATGTAATGTTTTAAATTAAGCAACTGAAATGCTGTTGCTATTTTTTAATCTGACTAATTAGAAGAATGTGTCTTTTTTTAAATTAACTATTACAGGCTTAGAACATTTTTGAAAGAATGATCCACGATGGAATGGAATAACTTCTAGTTATTTGGTTTGGAACTACTCAACAAAATGTTGCGGTCACCATCAACTTTCTGGTAGTTTCACCACATGTGTTTGCGCAGAACACCATTTTGCACATGTGGATTTGTGTAGGTTTGTTATGTAACAATGAATGCCAACGTTACAAAGACTAAACATTGGACAGATGTATGTTCATAATGAATATTTTAAGCATATGAGATAATTCAAGCTATAAATGGGAGCAACAGCATAATAAATAATCATAATCTTTGATTTACTATAACCATTCACATGCAGTTAACATTGTATGTTGGCCTTTTCACTAATCCTTGGAGTACTGCCCGGTACAATTGTATGGGAGCGTTATGTGTGTTACTCTGGTGTCAGTGGTGGAGGCCAAGCCTTCTGTTATAGAGTTAAGCACTGGTTATTGACTAAAACTATCTAAACAGAACCATTGACTTTCCACATTTGTTGTTCCAGGCAGCTCCTTTGTGTTCATTTGCCTAAGATTTGCTTCGGTTCACCCATTGTGCAAACTATTGTTAAGTCCCAATGTGTTCTTGCAAGAAAATACTATCCACTGTTCCTGTTTGCAGGACTGTAAATGCAGGAAACGTAGTAGATCCAATGTACATACTTGTCTAAAAAGAACACTATTAGTTTGCTTGATCCATTGTGTATCTTGTATTTACAAAGCTTTTTTTTTTTCATTATAATCCAGCCAGCGTCAACGCCATCCTGAAAATGGGAGATTGTTTAACGTATATTAAAGAGGGCAATTTTATTAATTGAATGCAGCATAACTCCACAGGTCTGTGCTTAGCAATGACATGAACGCTAACAGGAATCTAGTAATACATTGCTTGATGGAAAACTGCAACCGACACCTGAAAATGTTTTAAAAATTGAAAAGTTACAAAAGAACATAGGGTGGAACTGGATTTTGAATGTGGTGGAAAGGTGCTTGAAAAACTTCATAATGTCTAATTCATTGCCCTGTGCCCACATTCACTCTCACACTCTTATTCTCTTTCACTCTCTTTCACATACTCTCTAAATGTTTCCCTGCCTTCTCTGCTGACCACCTCCGCTTCCACATCTTCCTCCGCATTTTCTTCAACTTTTATCTTCTCCCTTCTCTTCTCTCTTCATTCTTCAATCCTTACTGTTCTGTCTTCTTTCTTCATCCGCATTCCCGCGGACATAACCCGGCAGCAACTTGCTGCTGTGACATCCTCCCTGATCCTCCAATTGTGGGAGAAGACGTCATTTTGCCCTCAATCTGGGGAGAGCATGTCACCGCAGGAGCCATCATTTTGCCCTTGCGTATACAGGAGGATTGAAGGATCAGGGAGGATGCACGTCTGATAATTATTCCATCTAAGCATTATATCAACCAAAGGAAATAGGCTTTTTTGTTCCTTCAAGCAATATACCAATTATTGTTACAAAATAAAATCATTTTTTATCACATTATATGTGTGCTCTTTAATAAATAACAGCATTTTGTGATTCACTCAATTAAAGTATAACATAGAAAATCTAGGGGAATTTTGTTTGACTCACAGCTAATATTTTATTTTTCCACAGTATAGTCCATAAAACAGGTGTTACGTGCCTTGTAACTGCCAGGAAAAGTGTTAGTTAGTAAAAACATTATACTTGTGGTTTATATGAAGCTTTCAGCACGGTACAACTATATGTTGTGTTGAAACAGTGGGCCTTGTTACCACAGTAGTACATTGTAGAAGGTTTTTTTTCTCTTTGACAAATTAAATTGTGCAAGTATACAACTATACAAGAATTGTTAATTTACATTTGTTGCAGGGGCAGGTGTACAGCACTGCTTAAACAGGGAGTGTGGGTTGCAATGAATGAGTGAAATGAGTGGGAGAGAGAACAAGCGAGCTTGACTGTGAATGGGAGAAGGGAGAGGAAGCAGGATGTGGTAAGAGAGGAAAAGAAGGAGAGGATGAGAGGGGGGAGAGAAAGAAGAGGAGAGGGTGAGAGAGGGTGAGTTGAGGAGAAGGTGAGAGATGGAAATGAAGAGGGGGAGAAGTTGAGAGAGAGAGGAAGAGGAGGAGCATGTAGAAGTTGAGAGAGAGAGAAAGAGGAGCATGTAGCAGAGGGAAGAAGAAAAAACAATGAGAAAAGGAGAGATGAAGAGGAGGAGAGTGCAAGAGAGTGAATAAGTGAATGAAGTGTGTGAGAGCATATGCATATGGTGTTAGTGTGTGTGTAAGCATGTATCAGCATAGTGGTGTCAGAGGTGAGTCAGTGGCTCTTGGAAGATAGATGGAGTGTGTGAGTAAGTGTATGGAATAACACTGAGTGTGTGTGTTATATTCAGGGGTTGGCAGCAAATAAATTAAGTACCCAGGCAGCACTAACCCAAGGCTTGCCTTGTAAATTCACTACATCAGAGTTCACGCTCATACAAGTCAGTTATAGCAGGAATCAGGTAGTTCCAGCATAGTCATGCCATTATGACTGGTCTATATTTATTAATATTTTTAGTTAAGATGGTCAATTAAGTTGTTAGGTTTTTAAAATTAAACTACCAAACATTTTTTTAACCTTTAATGTTTATTTGCCAGAAAAAGGAACATACAACCATACTAATTACATGGTTGTACAATGTCTATCTTCAAGGATTACAGATAATCATTTCTTACTCATAAGGTTTTTGTATAAGTGTACATACCGTATATAGAGCTCATTGTGATCCTGTTTGGAACATTTAACAGGAACAGACTGAATAAGTGGAAAAGTTCACAGCCCATAACAATGAGACACATTTCCTTTTTCACACATTAAACTTTTCACTGCAGTGTTTCTAAACATATTTGGCCCTATAACAATAAATTGAAATGATATGTTAATCAGTAACACCCTTTGTTGTCAGCATGCATGTTTAATCCATTGCTGGCAAAATATATCCGGGCTCTAGATTATTGGAAGACTTCCAAGGCAGTGTACTTTTTTCCCACTAGTGGGAAGGGCCATATTTACTTTAACTGTCGTCATGGGTCAGGCCCCCCTCTGCGCTGCCATCCTTGCTGCTGAGCGCTGGGATATGACATCATATGACGGCATGGTCATAGTGGTCAGTGATCTCCCTTTTAACTGGACAATTAAGCAGTAATGTTACAAGCCACCTGATTCCTGGCTTCTTGTTATGCGGCAGAAGGGCTACCTGACCTGCCACTGGCCACATGGTGAATTTTTAACATTTTACCTGCTCCTTGTCTCCACCACTTTTGCAGCATGACATTTAGGGTATCTGGGAGAAGAATGTTCCTAGATCTCTGGTAAGAAGCAGGGTGGTGGCTCCAAAAAACTGCGCTGTAGAACTGTACTGCCGTGACCGCATAGATCTTACAAGCGCTCAGTTAGAATCTTATGATCAAATTCCCATTTTCGGGTCACACCAGCCACAGTTTTTCATCTTCTCAGTGGTGACTTTGTTCAGTTGCTAAGGGTAAAGTATGTGTATGAACTAAAGACTTTCTAAAGAAAATGATTATAAAATACTTTCCTGATCTGAGTGACAGATCAAAAAAGGGAGCTCTCCAACCTGTAACATCAAGCATGTTTTTTAAGCTCCTTATTCTAACTCCAGACAGGCACAGGACCAATCATTCTGGGATTTGTGGTTTTCATGGCCAGAAAGGTACCATCTGTCCTGTAGATAAATACATGTAATACTCCAGATTTTTGGTTACTTTTCATCTGTTGTGGCTGAAGTCTCCAGCATATATACATATGTCTAAAAGACGTATGTATATATGTCTAAATACATGTATACATATGTCTTTTAGACACTATGATTGTTTTTCCTGCTTTTAAAGACTACATTTGTCTTGAGATCTACGTTCTTGCACACTGGATTTATCTTTTTTATATCGACAGTTTGACCGTTTTTATTTCTTTTCAGTGAATCGCACTCAGGATCTTTATTTTCAACAGAGATCACAGATCTAAACAACAGGAATCACTACCATCTATTTCTTTAGCTATTTTGTGTTATGAAAGGGACAAAAAATTGACCAAGTTGGACTTGAAATGAAATATGGCTTTCCCCCCTTTTTTGACTTACAGTCTAAACTTGCACTTCATATGAATGCCTTTGACCTGCTGGCCCCAGCAAGTACAGCAAAGTGTTGGATCTGGCTCAATTCTTGTTCTTTATAACGCATTTCAAACTAGGTCCAGCCCTATAATGATAAACCATAACTCTAAGTACATGATTGCCATTGAGCCTGGCACCACAGTGGACATAAAGTGACAATAGGGGGATATTTAGAGGCAATGAACTTTCCAATCCCATCATACAAAAGATACTTTGTAGCAGATGATGGATTGCCGCATGGTGCGCTGGAATCCTAATTCTTTGGATGCTGGTCAGATGTAAGTGTCAGGTCAAGGCTGGTTAAGCAGCAATACTGAATAATGGTAAACATTTTCCTATAAGACTCTGCGATAATTTATTACTCTACTATCCTATGACCTCTCGTTTAACTCCCATGTAGATTACATAATCGCTTTCCTTACACAGCACATGTGCAATTTGTCTCATTGTATTATGCAAGCATTGCAAATCCTCGTTGTTTCGGAGTACTCTTCTAGACAGCTAAAGACTGGCTTTGTGTTATGGGAGTTGCACACCACAATAGTTTGAGAGTATAATGCTGTGTTAATTACATTTTTTAAAGGTTTTTTTTATATTACCTTTTAAATCAGAGAATTAATGGCACACAGATCATGAATAATAAACACAGCAAGAATAGAGAAACAGAAACAAATAATACAGTAATTATATAATACATAATACAGTTTTAATACCTGAATAATGCATTTGTGCATACAGGTTCATTACAAACACAGATACATTATATATGTGAATCCTCCATATTCTGGAATATCTACACAATCTGAATGCCTATAGAAAGGCATGGAGTAATACAGTTCAAAACATAGATCATTTAATAGATAGATCTAAATAGATTATTTTTATGTGTATTTACATAGAACCATCATGTTCTGCAGTTTGGTACCACGAGTAAGAAATAGATAATAGATCATACAATACTGATTTAGGGGCTACAGCGCTGTCAGATATAGAGCTGTCCAAAGTTTAAAAACAGTCAGAATATGTGGTTCAATAAGAATAAACTAGGTGATTCCCCTGATGACAGACATCTTGGTTTTCACCACAGCACCTCTTTCATTGTATACATAGCGTGTTGGGTGAAATGGAAATAAGCTATGGCACAGAGGAACTAAAAACAACTCCTACACAAGACTGGTGATCAAAGAGGTCAACATTTGGAAGGAAATCAATCCCAGCTGTTGTGAAACACGGAAAACTGTTTGGCACGGCTCCTGCATACTTCAACGGCTGGATCAAGTAGATAGTTGCAATAGGAAACATTTGGAGACTTCCTTATTCATGTTTGAAAGCCTAGTCTAGGTTGGACGAGAGTACCACATGCACAGGGTTCTCTGTATCTCAAGAATTTCTGTGGCAGGAAAGTTCACAATCCTTTGTGTCCTCTGCATGTTTGAGCACGGCAGGTTCATGGCACCTTCATAATCATAATCTAGCACACACAGCCCGATTTCTACCCCCCCCCCCAAAAAAAAAAACAGAAGGGAATTACTGTGATTAACCAATTGCTTTCTTTTTTTATACATATACCATCATATCGTGCATGGTCATGTATGCAAAGCTAGGTGTTGACATTCAGGCACATAGTTTATTGTCATACCACTGCGTAAAGGGAAAGAACGTAGAAAGGAGATACAGGGGACGGGAAAAAAGAGAGTAAAACATAACACTTCAAGTGCTGACAATATAAGAGCTTTTCTTATCCCCCTCCTTAGTCATTTGGCTAAATGCATGTGATTCAGTTCACAAATTTCAATCAACGTTTCATGGCAGAGAAAGAAGAACAACTATAGTTATCATAGATGCTTTTTTTCAGAGATTCCTAAATAAGGTAAAACCATTCGAGAGACAAAAGCCTTGGCTATGAGTTTTCTTTTTCTAACAAGCACATGGTGGAAACATTTGCAAGCATTTATCGTTAGTTACCCCACACCTTGTAGCTTTCAAGAGCCCAGCTTTGGTTTCCTTCAGTCAGTGAATGTCTGTGCAATGACCAAAGCTTACACTTAATACATTATACTTGAAATTCTTCCTTAACAGATATCTCTTCGTTCTTTGGCAGCAACCTGTTTAGTTTTACCATTCCAAACAAACAACTTTCAAACTATGAGAATCATGTGCGAATCGATAACAAACAGTATATAACATTTCAATATGAGGTCTTATTTACCGTAAATGAAAATTATGATTGAGGATAAGCTGTGACGAGGCTGCCCTGGCACTTTAAGGTCGGCGGCCGGCGGCCGGCTTTATGACACAAGTGCGGCTGACAGCTGGATATTACATTTTCTTTCTCACCATAGCATGTGGCTGGGTGTATCCAGCCGTCGGCCACACACTGCACTGGTAAAGTGGCCCAGCTTATTAGATTTTTTTGTGTGGTTCTTTTATGAGTTATATATTCTCACCGTAATGTTGAGCAGCCATCTGTTTTCTCTGGCAATACCCAGGGGAGGGCCGTTACCTTTTGGCCTGGGCAGAGGAAGTAGATAGATTTTCAACATAGATTTTCCATCTGAGGAAGATAACTGTGAGGTCTGAAGAGCTTATGTGACATTACATCTTTTTTTTTTTTACATTGACACAATAAAAGGTATCGACTTTGACTAAAGACTCCATCTTCTCGTCTACTCAGATCCACTTGGCTATACCATGAAATGTATATACCGAAGTACTCACATTTATGCAGCAGCCTGAATGGACCGTGCTACAGCTTGAGTCCTCGCTACACGTTTACATTCCAACTCAATTCTTAGAAAAGGATGCCTTTACTATTATATATTTAAACCCCTCTGCCGGCCTCTCTGGCAGTGGAGTCTGTAACTTGATATATGCTGAAATGTTAGATTAATACTGTCAAGTTCCCTCTTCCAAGTTTTTATGGCGTACATTATGAGATTTAAAGTGACAGTTTTGACTCGTGTTAACTTGTATTTAAGGTATGGCAGGTTAAAGATATTTTGCCCACTGACGCTAAATGCTACAAACAGAACTGCTTGCACACGGGATCTAACTGCAATCTTCACATTATTTTTATTTTTATGTTATAAATTAGTACCATCCAAGTACAGGGTGACAGTTGAAGTGTCTGGATATTTATTTTATAAAAAAAAAAAAAACCATCAATATTTAAGCTAATCGATGCCAGACTACATAAAAAATATTTATTTTCATGTTATTTTTAAAACAATCATTTTACTATGCTAATCTCTTTAATAAACATTGTGTGTATTTTATTTTTTTAATTTACATGTTAAAGGTGCTGCTGAGTGAATTAATTAAAAATAAACATTTAAGTTCTTAAGAGAGAAAAGCTAAATCAGATTCTCTGATCCATTTCCATTGCATCTTCCACTCTTAACTCTTCTCACTTTTCAATTAATTTCACTTTTTCCCATTTTATACTTTTCCTTTTTACCCTCCAACGTGGATAGATTTGAATAGTTTAGCTGAAATGTTTCATAATAACAATAATTATAATAATAATATGATGTCTTGTAATATTTTGCACTTATTTAGTCATTCTTATGTTTTTAGCCATTCATATTTATGTCATTCTTCTCATTCTGGTTTACTCTCCCACGCCCTCTAAATGTTTCCATACCTTCTCTGCCAACCACTTTCACATCTTCTTGTTCTTCATCTCCTTTCTTCTACCTTCTGGCTTTCATCTTCTCTCTTTTATCTTCTCTCTTTTCTTCATTGACATCTCCGCGGACATAACCTGGTGAAACTTCCGTCAAAGTGGTGGAGCTTCCTATGATCCTTGATTCTCCAATCGGGAGAAGGCGTCAGGGAAAGCACTGTGATTTTGGCAGAAGTTCACCTTACTGTAAAATGGTGCTCCTTTAGTGACTCCGGGGGAGAGGACATCAATGGAAGCGCTGCCATTTTAGAAGACATTTTCACCAGGTTATCAAGAAGATGCAGACAAAGATAGAAGGCAGAAGCGAGAAGATGAGGAACAAGAATATGCAGAAGTGGAAGTGGCCCAGTCAAAGTCCAGACCTCAACCCAACTGAAATAAGAGGTAAGACATTCAATTATATTTTACCAATATATAGAAATGTTGCATTTCCCATGCAGGGTTCATTTTTCTCACTGTCCAATAATCTGAATTCATAAATGCTTTACACATTCTTCAACATGGGGGGGGTACACATATGCACAGTTGCAAAACTGGCCTTCATAAGCACGGGGAAAGGAATGAGCCCATGATTGTCACAAGACATGTGCTTTGTGGGTCTAATATTTTCTTGCTTTTTTGAAGACTCCTTAGAAGGAAGTCTTCAGTCCCTCTTACAAATTATTCTTCATAAATGATCAGAAATCCTGCAGATGTTAAGTTTAAAAGTTCAACGCTCATTCTATTTCATAGAAATAACATTGGCAAGGATTCTGGAATTTATAGCTGGAAATGTCGTATACAATTCTCATTTAAACTACTCAATATACAATGCCACAGTATACTGTGCCGAGACATTCCATTCCTATATGAAATATCACCAGAAATATAAGGGCAGTTTTATGTAAGTGAGGAAAAAGTAAGGTACATTTTATATATATTAACACCAAAATAAAATCTAGCTGTGTAGGACACTTTCTCCAAAGTATATGGTCAGCGAGACCCCCTACCCGCATCCCTCAAGGGGGACTCTGGTTAGCCGGAGCCAGAATGCTCCCAGGTATGCATACTTATACCAAAAGCACCAGTTGGGAGACTTATATATAATCACAGCTCATACTCCGCTCTTGATGTGTAGAAATCTCAATGTGCATCAGTGATCAATGTCTGTCTGCCCCGGGATACTATATCTATCAACTGAGATAACATTTATTTATAATCAAGTGTTGAGTACATTATTGAACCCTCCTTGTTATATTAACATGATAATCAAATCAACATATCAAATAGCCTTGTGTTATGTTTGGGATATTATTTTACCTATTGGGTGCTCTTCTGCTAGAATGCCTGGAGTCAGATGTTTCCCACCTATAGATAAATCCTGGATTTAGATGGAAATGTAAACTGAGAGACACAATGATGTTTATTCAAATACTATTCTAGCCTAAACTATAATGTCCTATTAAAACTCATATATTTAAATATAAAGCAATGATACACTAGGAGGTTCAGTCTAATAAACACATTTTATGACGACACACATATTTCTGTCAACTTAATTTGTTTAGTTTTATCTGCTGTCAAAAATGGAAAATAGTTATGCTTTTAAAATGTTTTTTTTTGTCTATTTTGGCACGAGTACATTTTGAAATATTTTAGTGTCTCTCACGTTGTCCAGCGAATATGCTATTTAGTACTATTTTTGCTGTGAGTTTCAGGGATTTATTGCTTGTAAATGTGTTTCAGATGCATCTGGAATCAAACACGAAACCACATTGATCTCCTATATCCTTGCTGGCTTCTAGATGCAGGGAGATGTTCTGAGATACTGTATACTTTGCTTACTGTTTGGCAACCAAGAATTCAAACTTCCTTTTAGTCTTCAGCAATAACTGGGGGTCTTGTTGCTGCGGGCAACTGTTTTGGACAGCATCTCTTTGCATGATGAGAATTGTAGTCCTTAGATTCAGTATCATAGTTTGCCCATCCTGTATCCTTCTGTATATTAAGTATGAAATATAAAAAATAACTGTAACAAAAAAAATGTATATTAGTCAACTGTCGTTAAAGCCACAGTGGTCTCATGACTTAGTAGAGGGAAAGACCAGCAATGATGTCAGAGATTCAACGCCCCCCACAAGGATGCGGTAGAACACATCCTGGGTATTATCACCGGAGACATGACAGAAACCTTAAAATATGTTAAAGGATTTAACAAAGTTCAAAAGGGAAGCATTTTTAATGAAAAGAGGACACAAGATTTAAAGTTAGAGTAGAAGACTAAAGGGCAATGTGAGAAAATTATACTTTACACAAAGGGTAGTAGATAGGACCAATTAGTTCTAGTCACTATCTATGTATCTAATTACATTGTGCTTGAGAACGGAAATAAGCAATATAAACGTATGAAAAACCCCACTTTGTGTACATGCCATGGATCCATCAAACATAACTTCCTTTGGTCACAATCTGCATGATTATTTATCTCCATTTAGTTATTTCTCCGCTGTTGTTGAGTGGACTTGTGCATTTGGATTAATATAAACTTTATTTTTAACTTGCCAGTTTATAATAACTAGAAGGGTCCCAGACGAAACAAATGAAAAAGCATAGCAAAGTTTCCGTAATTTGGTAGGATTCATCCATTTTTTTTCCTTGATTAGACACCATTACAACCCCCTTTGGCCCTCTTTGATGAGGTAAAGTGTAGGAGGGTATATATGACTGGTGAAAGTAGCCAAGAAATCAGTCTCATTGATGGTCACGGCTGTGATAGATTTTTACTCTTATTTTTTTCACTCTGGCCAATCTGCATTTACAAGGGGAAGGGACAACCTTTAGTTTGTGGATAACGCAAAACAAGAATGAATTGATAATAATTAATTATAATATAATTTGTGCGCATCTGTGCACAGTGTGTTTTAGTTGTTGAAATACTGTTCCTGAATTGGGTTTAAGGCAGCTGAACTTCCTTTCCTCCAAGCGTCTTTACCAGCCACTACAGCTGATTTGGAAATCTCTCTGAAATGGAGTGATTCCAGTATACATGGGTTGAGCAGAGGGGCGGCAGACATGTATGGAAAAGGTACTCAGATGACCCGTGGTATACAAGTACCAAGCAGGTTGATGCAGAAGCAGCAGCACCGATCAAACCATGAGAGTTCCCAGGCATGCCTGCGCCTCAAACCCTTCATGACTCTCGGTCAATTCTTCTCAATGCCCTCAATGCCACCTTTCTCTTTATTCTAGTATTGGGGTGTGGGGGTTCAGTCATGTAGTTGGATTTGTCTGTCAGCCTCTAACTTTCATCCAAACCGAAAGGAATGCGGCAAAAACGAAACAAAACTTTAAACCGAAACGATTTTTGCTTTCAGAAGTAGAAGGCACAGAACCTTGTGACGGGAAGTTGATTAGATAATACTAATCAAATTGAGAAACCAATCACAGTTCCAAAAGGGTAATTTTTAAATAAAATACATTCAAGCGAATTACACTGATCAAGTACAAGCTATTCATAGTTTTCATAAATTAATTTAGGTATAATTAAAGCAGTTATGTAAAGATTTCAGATATATAATATTATTATATCTACTGTGTTAATCATTATGAAGACGTAACACATATTCTTACCTTACCTATGAATGAATAAAGGAAAATGATTTGTTTTTTAAACATTTAATTCTAGTTACATTTAAAAAAAAATAAAAATATTTATATTGCACTCTGGGTTTTAGAGTCAATTAAAAGCACATTTTTTCTCTTAAGTTTTCTCTCTAGGCTAACAAGACTTTGCTAGCACATAAAAACACAGGTGACTTTCAATTTCCAAGAATTAGACTCTTTCCCAGAAAAAAAGACTCATATAAATGTCATTAGTCTCTAAACAATGGCAACTAAAGTCAACGATCCCCCTACAAAGCCGGTAATTTATCTGAATTATACTAAAATCTTATGGGGTAGAGCATTGCAATTAATATCTGCGGTTTAAAATTCTGAACTTTACACTGGGTGATTGTATTAATTGCTATGTTTTGCTAAGTCGACATTAGGATCTAAGGAACACTGCTTTTGGTGCACCCGATACTTATTCATAGGTTTTGCTTTCTGACCTCATTGTTGTAGACTGCGTTTGTATGTGATTTATTAAGTCTTTGTGGTACTTATATACAGTTTCAGTAAGGATGTTACTGTATGTGTATGTGCTAGAATATGTGTGTAAGTATGTTTGTGTATGCATATGTAGGTTACTGTGTGTGTAAGAGGAGCTTGGGGTCCCAACCATAGGTCTCACAGGGGGCCCCGGCATTTTTTTTATGCCACTGAGTGGAGAGACAGCAGTGCGGCAGGTTGTACAGAGTGTGAAGCCGCAATGGAGACAGGACTCAGCAGTATGTTTGTGAAGTGTTAAGTCAATGTGTGTAATACTGCACCCAGGCACCACTAATGCCAGTCCCCCCCCCCTATTCTCATAAGCAGTGCTTATGGGGGGATCTTAAGGCAGCGTGATGGGCAATGGGTAGGAAACGGAATGGGCTGATGAGAGGGGCATGGGGGGCTGAGCATTAAGCCTATAGTGAGCCCCCAACCATCCTAAACACGCATTAAAGAATTGTAAAAATCTGCACACATTGGTAGAATCAATGCTAGACACGTAATGCCAGAGTTAATGCATGAAAAGGATTTATTGTAAATACTGTATATCTTGTCAAATAACTAATTTTCACAAGGGCTGAAATAAATTCAGATTGTGGTATAAACATCCGCATTCTGTTACCCCTGCCATCTACCACTTTTGCTTCAGCTGGTTTTTACCATATACTACCATGCTAATGGCTTTGTGTTAGGGTAGGGGCTAGCCATGCATATGGAAATTGGTAGCTGCAGAGAGCCATTATTGGGATGGAACTGGGCAGAGAACAGAGGGAAACAGTCAGGGAGCATAGAGAACATGGATGAGGAATGGGCATGGCCACATAATGTCCCACTTTCCAAATAATATTGTATTAGTAATTTTGAAATGGTTTAGCATTTTCTAGGAAGTACTTCCCATTATAGTCTGGGAGGAATACATCTGTACCCTTAAACTCCAGGTCATGGACACTGAATGTGCCTGCAGGACATGTCCCCATTTACAGAATCCAACAGACTACTGTTGGTCTCAAGATCCTTTGATTTAGGGTCCTCGACAGTCGGCGCTATGGTAAAAAAACTAAGGGAGGAGGAATAACTGGTACTTAAGGGGAGAAAAGCTGATGGGGCAGAGAATATACTAACTGAATATCAGCACTGATGACACACCTAGCTATTACCTACTGTACATCACATCAGTACTCAGTTCTAATTTATAATTGGCTACCAGCAGTAGATTGGTTACTATAATTATCTGTAATCACTTTTACAAAGATTAATTTAAAATATGTTAGGAAATTCAGAAAAACTAGAAAACTAGAGAGCCAGCATTGTGAATATAGGGATTCTCCTGAAAAAGCAAAGATTGATACGTTGACTTGATTAAACAAAGTAGAGCCCATTTTTCCCATAGATGCCCATTGACCACCTTGAATTTATATTTCTCATATATCTTCATAGTTTGTTTATCTTGTTATTCTGTGTCTGTGCACGTTTATATGAAATATGAGCAAAATAAAATAAATGGCCAGGCCTATCAAAACACCCCTTCATTGTCAGGTAATTTGATTCAGTGAAAATCAGACAAGGGAAAAGCAGTTGTAAATCCACCGGTTTGATGCCAAAATGTTGCTCCCCAGAAGTTGGCAGAAACCCAGAGGAGCTGCCTGCTAGTGTTTAATCCACTATTTCAGCTGAAACTGCTCCAGAACTGGGTTTTTTTTTGGGGGGGGGGGGTGTTCACATGAAATGGACCTGACTATAATAAAGCAAAGTTACCGTTTAGATTATCCCATGCAGATAAGCTGTCCAGGGGTAGGATCTAAACATCAGGATATTAATCCTAACACTAAGAAAGTCACTCTAAATAAGTGTTTTAAATCAACCATGTACCATTTCCCTCCCAGACTACAAGTATATACATTACTTCATTCATTTGTTGATTGCAATCCTTGGCTTTTGTTGAAGGATGTAAAGAACTTGAAAATGTTCCAGCAATTATACATAATCTCAGTCCACAAGCTTGGTCCAAAGAAAACTGGAAAGTTATGCCATAGGCCTTTGATAAATTGCATTTAACCCATTTACACTGATGTCAATGCATTACAATTTCGTTCAGTGGTAAAATTATATCAGAATCCTGATAATGCCCTTTTAAGATTTTCAAGCAAATGCTTTAGAGAACATTCTTTTGTTGTGATGTGATATAAGTTAATTCTAAGAAGCATTTTAATTTAAGCCTCAAGAGCCTTTAAAGAACTGGGGGTCAAAAGGGGTTTTTAATAAGTCTACTGGGTCACTCACAATTTTTTATAGACATATTCCTTTCATTTTAAATGATATCAGTGCTCACTTTATTAACTAGAATTTATATAGCTGCTGCAGCCAAAATAGCATTTTTATGCAATGATATGCTGCCTTAGACAAAATATTTTTGCCCGTGACTTGATTTTTCTAATCTTCGTGTTAGTTGCATAAAGAATTCTCATAATGTGCTACATTCGCGCAAGGTTGTAGCTTTAATGTTTGTCTCCTAGAGGAGTGAGAGGTTGAGAAGACTGCTTCAGGTGCTACATCGGCTACATTGAATCTGGTTATGTGTCCGAGCCAGGCTGCTTGTGACATTGTTGGTGTGCACGATGACTTGAAGAGGTCATCAGATGCTCTCCTTAACATATCAATCCTATACTTGCTGCATTTCACTTAGAACCTAGGTGGGTCTGGTATGGCAAGCAGTTGTCTTCTTTGACTTCAAAATCTAAGCCACCGGTCAAAGTGTGGATAGAACAGTAGTGAAGTATAGCCACCTTTACCAATATTGTTTCCCACTTGGGTGGTGGTTGCAGATTGGTTTCAAGTTAATTTATATATGTGCAAAAGTATAATCTCTTATCTAACTACTGCAAATAGTATCCCTAGATATTGTACATAATGTGGGATTTTCATATTCATAAATATCCATTGGATCTGAAATAAGGTTGATTTACTTAAATTGAACTTCCAGAACATAACTTTCTCCAAGAAAATAATACCAGAAAACTGAAATAAGCTCAATTTTGTCCATAAAACATCTTAACAATAAGCATCACAACAGACATAAAGCTGGACTCTTGCTTGCAGGATGGTTCCATGTGGTTCATATTCTATAGTATGATGAAGTTTATCATTTTAAGTGTTTAAGTATCTTGTGAAGTTTATTTTGGCAAGGTAGTTGAGGTTACCATAGCAACTCCAACATTCCACCAATCACTGTTCTTAAAGTTCAGAAACCTCAAGAGAACAAACTCTGTATAACTGCAAACAACAACTCCTTGAGTGATTCTGGATCTTTTCCAAGAGACACCGCAAGACGTGAAGATGGAGGACTCTCGTAGAGCTAGTTGAAGAACTGGGGAGAATGGTTTGCGTTAAACATTTGTAATATATTTATATTTACACATTTACACTCATAAGTACACACCACACTTATAAAAACACAAATATTTTAAAACTTACATTCTGTAATTTACAATTCTGTATAGCATATTCTTTATCCCAAGGAGTTTATTGTTTACTTAAGTGATTTCAAGACTGTGTGAGAGTAAGAGCAAAGTGGTGAAGCTTTGTTTGACGCAGCAGTTCCCTGCCAGTGACTGTGCATAAGTGCATGGTGTTGCTGGCCAGTGAAATGCAGCTCTTTTGGCTGAGAAAAAGGTATCCAGTTTGCTTCACCGACCCAAACAAAAATGACTTTTCCTTTATAGAAGAACCTTTCTGAAAAGAGAGAAAGTGTGAGACTAAGGTGCTCGTGGCTAAACAGAAGAACGTGTTCCAAACAGAATGGGAATTTAGGTGGAAACCCTTAATTCAAAGATTAATGATTGTCATGGCAAGAGCTTATGGAAGGGAATCTTATAGAGGGGTGGATGGAAGTTGCAAGATTACAAGGAATATTCCATCATTATTAAGGATGCACACGGTGCAATTAATAGTACCAGGAACCCAAAGGGACAATTTGCTACCAAATTACACTATGCCAGAAAATCTTCATATGCTATTAAAATAATTCTATATTGCTCAAAATGATAACAAAACAGGTTTAAAATAGTCCTTCTTGTATTCTGAGAACCAGAGTTTATCTAATTACTGTTTGCTAAACCAGCTCAGGAGTAGCCCCTAGATGCTACTTGTAGTGACATTAGTTTTGGGCATACTAGTGGATTCCAAGCACTCAATGTCAAGTTGAGCAAAGACAAACAATATATTAGCATCTGAACTGTCAGTCTGTAGAGTGCTGGGATAGACTCAGGTCTATAGAAGCTCATCAAAGACTCCAGCACGTGAGGCCAGAATAAATAAAGCCCTCTTGTAAAATGAAACGGACAATATGGAATTAATAATAATAACTTACGTTGTTCACAATTGACGATACAATAGTTTCTTACTAGTTGAATTACTTCTTTAGAAGAGGTTGTAAGAATATAGTGCACTACTTAGCTGATATAATAACACAAGCTAATTTACTAACACAAGTAGTAAGGTTATCTGAGAGACATATGAGTGATATCTTGTGGTCCAGATGGATTTTGCCCGGTTTTGTGTCTCAACCTTTAAAAAAAGTCAAATTTGTGTTAAACACTGTAGACTTTTTCAGTGTTCATGCATTCTGAGAAGTTCAAACTGGCAGACTTAAACCATTGCTCATACTTTCCAAAAAAGCTGTTTTTCAAATGAGAGTGCTAATTTTTGATCAGTATCCAGTTGTCCCACCAAGGACCCCCACTGCCTTGTTTTTGGGGGACAGTGTGGATCGTGGGCCAATTGGCTAGATCCTCTGATCTCCCCTGACTGGCCCAGCAAGCTGTGACATTGATTGAGGTCAGTTCCTCAAGTACTGCTCTCCCATGGCCACCTTGTGACTCATTTCAGACTTTTTTAGTCACGGTTTGATTAGTCTATTTAACCTTTTGAAATGCTTAATGCATAACAAAAAAAACCAAATACCAAATAAGAAGCTAATATTGAAGAAACATGGCCTCCTTTATTTTTAAAGAGTGGTTCATATTTTCACATACTGTTTACTATTTTCGCTACAATAAGTATAAAGTATACTAATAAAGTTAAAAAAAATGTGTCAGGTCTAAATATATTATTTTATTTGTTAAATGGCTAGTATAAAATTCCAATCATTTCATGAACTTAGAGCACGCAAATTATTTGTTCCATTTGAAGTACTAGTTTCGACCTCAGTATTATTACGTCTGCTTATTTTATTCAAGGATGGAATTGTTTCCCGTATGTCATAGTGGAGATCTCAGCCACCCTCTGAGCAAAGAGAGCTCGGAACATAATTGTTTAGTCTAAAATACATGTTAACCACGGGGTGTTTAATCTTACGATATTACATATTCTTCCTGACTCACTGAATACCCTGCGCATTATTGCAGAACCCTGACACATTCTTGTAAAATCTCATACTAGAGCTAGAAAAAACAATATACAGTAGTCTGGGAACAGTCTAACTGCTAGGACGCCAACCAAGTGCACAAAATAAAACAGCCTGTGTGTATAATAATTTGTTAACCTTGCCATTTTGATTTTCAATATCTTCCCACACATTATTATTTAAAGGTGCTGTTCCACTTCCAGAAATCATGAATTCACTCTTTCCTCTGAATGTTTAATCACATAAAAACATTATAAAATATATTTTGTACTTCTATGGCAACGGCAAACTATGCCTACTATTGTGTCACATAACAATATAGAGTTTTTTGGAAAAAAATTGTTTTAAATAGTTTGCAGCACAAAACATGCTGGATGGGCATCTCTGTGACCCGCACAAACAACCTCCACTGGTGCCCAGCACCTTTGCTGGGGTTCTATGATGGAGTCTGGCGCACGGGGGGCAATTCTGAGGATGCATTGGTAAGACTGGGGGGCAGAGTGGCATTGCAGGGGGCAGAATGGCATTTAGGGGGTAGAAGGCATTTTCTTGGGGGCAGAGTGGCTAGCCTGGGGGCAGATGTGCATACCTGGGGGACAGGTTAGCAAACAAAAAGGAAATAAAAGCAAGAAATGCATTTTTCTCAATCATAGTTTTTATTAAATATGAAAAAATAGTTTACATGTGAATTCATATTTACTAGAAGGAAAAGTTCCTGGCAGACAATTTACAATCTAAAGGAATAGTATAGGTAAATAAAACAAAGTGAAGGGTGAACAGAGGGAGAAGTAGCTCTCTTGTAGCAGTAATTAGGGGTAAGCGGTTTCAGCGTGCAAAATAGGATGTCTAAAAAATGAACAAAGGGGTGGTTTAGTTAATGCTTGGCTTGAGATGGTAGTGAGGAGGCTGTTATGATGCAGGAAAGCTACAAGATGGGAAAGAGAGAGACATGAATAAGAAAAATAGTAAAAAGTAATAAGGGGAGTAGTTATGGCTGTAGAAGGTCAGAGGGGGGAGGGGATCAGGACAAAGGGATGTGCAGTTGAAACTGTAAATATCAACATTTAAACAAAGATAGGAGGATTATATGCAGAGTCACACTGCGTTTTTCCAGAGAGTATTACGCTGTAAACTGCTTGTCAGTGAATCCTGTACGATATGCGCGTATGTGTTTACCGATCTCCCTTACATCAATTCACTAAGAATGGTCCATCAAGTTAAGGCTTAATTCAACTGAGGTCACATGCTAACACTCGTAAAACAACTGGCCTATTCATTAAAATACTAGTTGTTTGCTTTCGTCTGTGACGTTAAATTTTGTGGGTTACAGGCAGGGTTAAATGAAAGCTTGCATGGCCTTGCCTAAAACTCGCAAAGTGCAAATAACCATTCTTAATAATTAATAAATAAGAAAAAGCAAAATGAGGGTCACATGGGTGGACAGTAAAAACCCCTGTCCCCCGTGACTCTCAAAGAGTGCAACCTATAGGGAAAACAGATCATCTCCATTTCAAGGCTAATCCAGTGATAATTTGGAAAGTTATCAGTCTTTTTTTTGCCCAGGTAAAGGAGACATCCAAAAATGAAATTAAAAAGATGTCTGGTGCAAAAGGAAATAAACACAAGAAACTAAATTAAGTAACCCATCTGTATACCCAGTGCTTCCTTCTTTGACTTCAATGGTGTCCATAAATAGAGACCACCATTTTGTTTCTTTGGATGGGCCCCTCGAAGTATCGACTGAGGACTTAGAGGGGTCGGGTGGGGATTTATATCTTAACTGTTATCCAATGGGGACCTAATGAGGGGCATGAGGGAGGTCCAAAATGGGCTCAGTGACTCATTGGTATGTTTTAAATATCTTGTAGCCACCTCATCCCATAGAGCATAGGGTAAAGTGTATAGGTAGCCTTTATATACCAGACTAATATTTACTTTATTGCCACCACAGTGCTTACAGGGTGGTAGAAGGGAGTGATTGTCAGAATGCATGTTCAGTTGAGTCAGTTCTAGTGAATAGACCCAATTCGGTACAATGTATAAAATAGTTTCAGGTAAAGTCATAATGCAGATCTGTATATGCACCATCATCTATTTTGTAAATTAAGGAAGCTGTTTCAGATTATTTTGCCGATGAATGATGACATTATCGGTAATTTGTAATCAGTGACATTTTCATGCACAGACCCAAGCCAAAGAATAAAAAAAATAGATTTCCTCTTCTACTAAAAGAAAACTGTTCTACTGTTAGTTTAGAGAGAAGACATCACAAAATATTTTAATATTATGCAATTAGACCATCAGCATTTCCATGTAATTAAATCTATCTCTGGCCAAACCCAGATGGTGAGACGTGCCAATCAAACATACGGAGAAAGTAACTATAGTCTAGATAAAAACCACTGTTGAATAAAACCTTAATTTAATTATACATTTTTCCAAACAGCTGCAGCATGACTTCCCGCTGTAACCAGGAAAGCCAAAGCTTCAGCACTTGAGATTTAATACATATCTTACATTTGTTTTTTAGTATGAAATTATATGTCTGCATATTTGGATGTGCATGAGAATAATTTTGAATTAAGGAACTAGATACACATGTAATTATAAACAAATGAAGTGTTTGCTGTTGATAGGATTTTTGCTAGGATTTTATTTATTTCAAATTGTAATAAATGTCTATGAAAAATAAATATGAAATGTCAATGATCCCTTCTGTAGGCAATGAGGGATACGTGGGGATACGTGATTATGAAATTCAGGCTAAAAATATATTATTATGAGAAACATAGGATCAAAGAGAGTCATTAGCCAAGAGCCAGGAATGTGGAGCTCTACCTTAGAAGGAGAACCAGAAATCTTAAGAATGTTGAAGATTTATCTATGATGCCTTCTTGCGAAATTTACATGGTAAATCGTGCTGATATGTGTTTTTTAAAATACTTTTGGTGTCAATGAAAAGTTTATCAACATATGGGGTTAATGAACAAAAACACACTTTAGTGTAACGGGCGGCCATTTTAGAATCTGCTACCATCAGATTTTAGTAGGATTATTTTTTTGGTCACTATTTTATTTGAAAATATGAGAACAGTTTATTTTAATGCCCAAAGAAAAAAGAAGTCTGTCCCTAACAGTGTCAGAGGTTTGTGAGATTATTGGGCAGAACATATACTTCTAATTTAGCCTCTACACCAGTGGAACCTGACATGGTTGAGTATCTACTAGAGTCAAATGTGTGCCTAGTTTGAGCTCTCCCGTTTCATATGGGCAAGCAGAGCTCGTCCAAGGAATAAGATTTCTCAATGTTCATTATTTCTTGACAACCCTTTCAACCAGCCAGAGTAAATGCTATTAGAGACTGGATCTTGTGCCCTATGGGACGTGCAGGAATTGATGTTAAGAAGTTCAGAGAGGATTCCATTAGACGTGGTGCCTCTATCCAAGGCTACAGCTAGATTTTTTTCCCCGTTCATCCATTCTGAAATCAGCTTGTGAACTTGATAAACCTTATTGGAGGTCTTTAGAGGCTCAACATTTATAATTTTGGTGAGCTACCACTTCGATGGCTGAAACAAATCCTTATCCATGAAAATGAGAAGTCCTCCTCACACCTTCTACTGACTGATTTAAATGAATTGATTTTGAACTCTGACATTTTGTAAAACTGGCTCAGCAACAAGAAAGGTAGGTGAATAATCGGTAAGAGCTTTTACCTGGAAAACCCAAGGATTTGTTGATGATTCGTTATTTTCTGTATAGAATTACATGGCTAGTTTGAAAAACAATGGATAAAGGAAAATCCTTGTTAGCTTCCTTTTTCAAGGACAGGGACCTATTTAAAGTCAAATGGGCATATGCGGGTAGGGGTATGGTGGGGAAGCTGCTACACCCTTGCATTTTGCCCACAGTATAAATAACCCTGAAGGCCACTTTAATTGCTGGGTGATGTCTTTGCTTAACTTAAATGTATAGAATAAGTGATAAGGGTACCAGTTTCAACCGTAAAGTGCTAAATTAATATAAAAGTGGCTCCCAGTGGATCATCCACAACCAAAACAGCAACAAAAGTAATACTTCAGCTATCTTACAGCCACAGAAATATGCCCCGAAGATTCCTGCATATATATAAAGATACAACCCACTTGTTAAATATAATTCAGAGTATACAGTGGTCCCCAGGATGGCTATGGGCTACAGTGGATGTCGTGTCATCATATACGGATATATATATATATATATATATATATATATAGCATATATTTGAATGTGCTCAACATCTTCTTTTTTTTCCTTTATATATCATTCTAGATATAAAGAGATTAAGGAAAAACCTGAATATCAGAAGAATATCGTGAGTGCAATACTTTCCACTGTTTCAGATTATTATCATTATATATTTGTTCCCGTTTTCCCTATCTTTACGAGCGTCCCTAAGTGGAAGTGTGTTAACTTAAACTCCCAGTGTTCCTACTCCTACCATCGTTTTTCTACATATAAGATAGACAGGTTTCTTAATCCTTTTCATATTTAGAATGAAAACAATCAGTTGGGTCCATTGTAAGCTAGATATATAACATTCTTAACTAGCAATGCTTGTGGAAACTGTATACAGCGTGGCTGAATTTCTCTTTCAAATGTTGTATTTTTTTATAAGCCCCCTGTTAAAGAGGCCATCTGTTCCCCCCTATTCAATTGCCATTTATCTATCCAAAAACTTCATTGGTGTAGCAGCAGATCTTTTCCATGCATTCTGGCAGATGCCTTCTAATTGCCCAAAAAACACAAATGACTATGATAAATCCCATTTGAAGATAAATCCCAGTTGAAGATAAATGTCAACCAACTAGTCGAAAATTCCCATCGCTCCTTTAGCCTATTCGTAAAATCTTTCCAACACTAACATGGATTTTATTAAAGTAAGAAAGTCAGTGGGAAAAGGTGTTGTGCATAAGAGAATGTGTTGTTATATCTTATCTTTTCCAAGTATTTGAAAGAAAATCGAAACATATACACAAATGTGTAACTCTGTATGTTTTATATAAAAAGATATCCCCTTTACTCCCATCGGATTTTAACTCACGTTCTCCAGAGCCTTAAAAACCAGGCTCGGATTTACGCAGCATATGGATTGGGAATAATGCATGATAAATACGTTTACAAAAGAAATGTACTGATTTATTTTTTTAAAGCAGTTGTAGATTTTGCATAATAAAATGCAAAGCTGCATATTAACAATTTGTACCTGTTCTACCTGCAGCCCAATTTACTAGACAACACCCTGATCTCTTATCATACTGCTTGTGGTAAACAATGGAATGGCTCAGTCTTATTCACCCAACTAGACTCTGAAAGACTATAGACAGGGCTGTAACTTCCATGGGACAGGAGGGGCAACTGCCTCAATCGCTGCAAGATAAAGGGGGACACTTTGGTCGCCCAGCAGGAATTCTCCTGTGCTGTCTGCCACTTCTGGATGCTGATGTGATGTCAGTCCGAGCTGGGACCTACGACCTTGTCCCACGACCTTGTCCCAGGTACCAAGAGCCTTCGTTTAAGCTCTCTATGGAGCAATAGACTTAATTAGCATTGCCGTAAAGAATCAGCTCAGGGTAGTGCTTAAGCAGGGAAAGTCAGCCAAAATATCACATGACTGACAACAATGGCGGCCTCTAGGTCTGCAGATAAAGAAAGTTTACTGGAACAAAATGAACTAGTTCTTTTGTCAATGCTAACCTACATTTCTGTATACATGGAATGTCTCCTTTAATGACACAGTAATCATTTAGTACATGCCTGCATTATTATTGTATGTGCCACATACACGCACTGACAGAGGAAGACGTGAAACACCAAATGCCATAACAAGAAACCTGTATTGTCGTTACCAAGTACAGCTGCAATCACGCAACTTTTTTTTTTGGAAGTAATGAAAGTTTGACCCCAAATTCTAGGCATTCGTTCCCATTAGCGGTTTTGCTCTACAAAGAACTTTCTATGTCTAAGGTACTTGTTGATTTGAACTTATTGCAATTTTCTAAATATAACTGAAAGAATTTCTAAATATAATACATCATGTGATGGAAGAAAACATGTTTACTTTAACGTTCCTGGTAATAATGTTTTCTACCTGTGGGTTATGATGTTTTTACTTCAAACTGTTCCAGGTGCGATTTCAAAATCTCCGCTCTCATAGCTTAATATCTATCATCCAGTAGTACATTTCAAATTGAAATTCAAAGGAAGCTATCACAGTCTACTTAACTTTGAATTCTGCTCTCATAGATTAACATAATATTTTAACTTCAGAGAGTAGATTGCATACATTTCATATTTTTTTTCCAGATTAGTAAGAAAATCATGTTGTTTTAATCATATGATGCCGCAGAGATACCATAACATTGACGCACGTGGAAATATAGCTGATTTACAGATTTATAACACAAAATGATAGGTTTACGGTATAGGAAATAGTTATGACATACATTTTAAATTGCAAAACCCGGTTGGGTAAAATGGTTTATAGACTCCTCCAAAACACAGCTTAATGCAGTTTATACTATTAAAATTAAATACAAATTTTGGTGGATGTAAAAGTTTTATACCATACTAAAGGTCCTTAAGGACTAAAAGTATGCCATAGTGTATCCTTCCGTAAACCCTGCGGTGCCTCCAGTATAGCAGACCTCGGATCTTGTAATTAACTCGGATTGTAATTAACTACAATCACAGATCTGCTACGGAGTCCATGTGGAATTACTGACCGAGAGTCCAGCACTGCCTCTCGCAGATCATGAAGCAGAACCAAACAAAAGCTGTGATACTTTGTAGTACATCTGAAACTAGTAAAGCAATAAAATCATTTCATTGCATTCTACCCGTCTTTCTTTATCCTTTGATCTCTTTGGTCCATCAGATCAGTATTTGCACATATCCTGCGCAAGCAATCCACAGCAACAAGTTATTTTTTTAATGCTTTATTGATGTTTTTCATTTTGTGATGTGTCATATATTTGTAAACTGAACAAATATATTATTCTTACTTTTTTTATTTATATGATCCCAATAAAAAAGACCCCAAAAAGAGACAGCAACTCTACTGAAGTTAAATATGATGTCCATATTCTAGAATGTTAAACTTTTTATGTTTTAGAGAGTGGTGGCTCCCGAGGAGTATTTGTGTTTATATTGTTTTCCACGTATATTAAATAAACTGTTTTTAAAAGCCATTTCATTGCCTTCTATAGCACAGCACCGAGAAGTCAGCTTAAGAAAACAAATGAGTAATAAAGTGATATCATATCGTGTACAACAGAAAACTACAAGAGGATATTACATGACACTCTCTCATACAGAAGACATTTTTATTAAGTCTGGAACTACAATTTAACACACTCCTAGGTACATATACAGTAGATTAATTTAGAAAAGTTGGAATTTTAGAATGCATTACTTTACAAGTACTTTAATATGTGTTCACTAAAGCGAAAATAATTAAATAAATATGATTACTTGACTTTATGAGAAGCTGCAGCTCTGGAGCTGCATTGGAATGCCTTCTCTTTGGCATGATGATTCATACCACTGATTGGTTGCTTGAATCTGCCTAAAGGGGCAAATACATTTGGGGGATGCAGAGAACAAGTGGAATCTTCATGCACAACATAATAAAATAAAAGATCAATACCAAGAAACTCAAGTGTAAGGTGTGAAACATTGTAAACACGCACCTGGTCCCTTTATACTGCAAGTATACTACTGACAATGTCCTACAAACTATCAATAACATCTAAAACGCTCCGTGGCGACATGCACCTCATTTTGAGAAATCTGTTCCACAAAGCTTTATTAAGTTCAGTTCCATCCTGTAGGTCGGATGTAGGAATGATCCGGTAACTACCAAGTATCTTATAGCTTGCCTTAAGCCTTAAATAGATCTCTCCTGATACTAGAGGTCACGTGTTAGATGATTTGTTAATATTCTTTCTAGATTGTTGTATGCAACATTTCCCGGCAGCACAGTAACCACAAGCTCACTGCGTGAAAGGGTGGTGAGAAAATATATTCAAGTGGCAACGCTATGGCTGATCCCCTGCCAAGTTACTTATAGCGTTACTCTTGAAGTATGTTGTCTAAGAGAAAGTGCTGTTCTTGGTTTCTCTGTGTAGCAGAGTATATGAGTGGCAATTCAGAAACAAACTATTTCTTGCTATAGTTCTACCATGCTTTACATGATTGCATGGATCCTTGTCACCCAAGCAAGGGTGACAAGTTAGTCATTAACTTGCCATTTTACATTCCAGAATCGTACTACTCATACTTACCAACATCATCCCTAAAGCCCGTCCTGGACTCTGCAGCAACCCAACCAGTTTTATTGCATCTTGGATAAGTAAAGATTATGGTGTCATTTGATGATGTTTTCAACAGACTGGTTACATTCTTGGCTGTAGGCACCTGTTTATTTTATCTGCATTACATTAACTTTTAAAATGAGAGCCTTCCTAATTAAGGGAAATAATATCTCATGGTGTTCACACGATTAATGCAAAAGTTTCACATATCAATATCAAAAATTATGAGATTACCTTCTGGAAGAAAGTGTTTTTAGGAAATTCTGAGGTTTCAGCTTCCTCATAGAAAAAAGGATAGCTGTGTCTATACTGTTGATCAGCATATAATTTACTACCCATCGCTGTAGTCTAGGTATGTAGGAAGAACAGAAATGTTGTATTGCCCAATGCCTAGTACCACAAATAGGATGGATGGAACTTGACCATTAATACCATTGTTAAGTGAGTTCCATGCAATACTTTTCACAGCAGGAGTGGTGGAGGAGATTGTTATCCTTCTATACAAAGTGTTAATGAGACATCACATGTTCACAAGTTACTGGTTGAATTGGAAATATTCCAAGGAGGGGTGCAAAATGACTACAGGAAATGGAAGACATCAGTTGTGAGGAATGTCTAGCTATTTGGGTTTATTTACTTTGAAAAATAGATGCCAAAGAATAGCATCATCTCAATGGTAAAATATATTCAACGTCCTCTTTAAAATCGTTCAAATGGAAACCGATCCTGATCACACAATCCCTTATTAAGCAATGTGAGTAATTTCCCATTACTTTAGCATAAATATCCGAATTGGTTCTGTGCCGTAAATTAGCCCTTTAGGAAAAGTGATGTCAACCTCTATTAGAATAGTTCATCAAAATAACTCGTATGGACAACCTAATGAACCTGACATAGATGACATATTTCTCATATACTTGCAAAACTCAATAGTGTGTCACCTCGTTATGAACAAACTAAATTGGTAATCCCAGAAAGCTTAAAGCAAATAGATTTTCCCTTAAAAGAGTCTAATTTGCTAATCATACAATAGCTGGAAAATTGCTCTAAACTTTTAATGTGTTAGATGGTGGGCACATTTATGAAGCCGACCTAATCTATGAATAGCGCACCATGCCCCCAGAAGCTGTCCTATTTTGACCCCTGTCCTACTCTATAGGGAATGGGGAATACGGAGGGGAATGGATGGGCTCCCCAGGGCAAATGAAATGAGAGCATTTGGTTAAGAGGTTAATATGATCAAATGTATCACTTGTTGCATGAAGGCTCTAGGCTCTTAGTTCCTAGGAAGCTGTCCCATCACACCGTTATACGGTATAGATTAATATCCTGTTAATAATGTGCTACATATCTTGCAGATATTATTACATTAAAAGTATCCGTGCTCCTTTGAAAATGTTTGTAGATTTCATATGTTTGTAGATGGAGCTCTGTAGATAGTACCATCCTTGGTATTGGTAATTTACTTTGTTACAGGGAGATACTCCAGAAATGAATGAAACTGATGTTTTAGAGGTCCAGTGACCTGTTTTACTTTCTCTTGTATGAAATCTCAACGCATGGCACATTTGTTTTTGTTAAGCAATTCTTTAATCAGATATGTATCTTCAAATTAATCCAACTAAACGAACCTGATGAACAATGACCTTTGAGTTGAATTCTGGTAGGAACGTTAATGTGTGAATTAAACTTCATAACATTTCTTAAAATAATCTATTTATAATAACCTGATGGTAGATTGGGCAGGGCAAACAGGACAGGAGTGCTGTGCATTAATCAATAAATTATGCTTACTCTAAATATAGAGCCAACTCAGATGTTCTTGCAAAAGTAGCTTCTGGGGGTTTGCCTTTCATAATGTATAGTGATATTATATCTGCCACCAACTCCTACTTTAGGAAACAGACACCGTAGTCCGAGGAAGGTTGCACATATGTACGTACTGTTGATGCTAAGTCAAGATGCAACATTAACTGTCATAATGTCAGCTGCGACCTACCATCTGCAAATAATACTGAATATATAATTACTGGGGTCATTTTGGAGGTTACACAAGTTTGGAAAAAGTGAGTGAAATTGAAACAGCTTGTGGTATGATTAGGAAATGGAGCTGATGATTGACTGGATGTGTAGGAAACACAGCCAACTTTCAGGATAAGAGAACTGGCTAGTCCACACTCACTTAAAAAAACTTGACTACAATTTAAGATATAATATAACACTGGGAAGACAAGGGGCCGGAAGACATTACAAGTTTTACAAATTCAACCCCTTGCCATAAGGCTCTGGCTAAGCACTGAACAGTGTGACAAGCATTAGGTTCGGTGCAACTTTCTGGTAACAGTACAGATACCTAATATTTTGGCTATGGAAGGTATGCATTTAACTTTTAAATATGATGGTCACCTGTCAGGCATGCAGATAAAAAATCTGTTACTGGACCAAAATTCTTTTTAGAGTGGCCAAACGGAAAATATCCTTCTACAAGCCACCTTCTCTCCATACCAAATATGTACAGATAAAGATATACTCAGCCTAATGCTGGGCTGCAGGGTTGGATACAGCCCTCTAGCAGAAATATTAGACACATTTGGATTTCTGTGTCAAACACAAGGTAAGTAACTTCATTATAGGTTCACATTTAATTTAATCTGTATGTTTCGTTGCAAGCTAGTTAGCAGATGGCACCTGTGAAAGATCATTATAAACGTAGTTTGTATAATGTTAAATAACTATGTCATTTTGTTGATCATGGTGTACCTTTAATACATATTGATGACAAATTTGTCCTGACATTCAACCATCATAGTCACTCTGTGAGCATTCATGATAGGACGAGACTCTGACAAACTCTTCTCCCATGGTGACCCCTGATGTGATCAGCCACTGGACATCAGATGATTTACCCAGTGATGAAAGTATTGGCCACCATGAGGAGCTACTTGAGACAAGTCATGGGTCAGTGAGCTGAAGAGCATGGACAAACAAGCCAATGCTATAGATATGACTTACAGGTAAAAAAATAAGTAATCTTTAAACAAAAAAAAACTTAATTCTGCAGTGCCTCAGATCTAGAAATCACCATGAGGTTATTGAGTTATGTCTTCTGCGTTTCTTCTGCAGCATAGGGGTGATTAGATGTAATATTTTCTTACCCCACTATCAGTATTAAAATATCTGTCTTTCTATTTTGAACCTCTATGACCCTACATGTTACTCCAGCCCCAGTACTTATTTATTTAGTAATTCTTCCTGTAATATATGCATACAATGGGGAAATATACTGCAGTTCTCCAAGAGGGAATCAGAGGTGACGATTATAGTAAGGATGAACGTTTGAAAAATAGCAACCCCCACTTTACATAGGAATTCTCATGCTCACAACTATCAATCACAAAGATGTTTATTGCCGATTCTTCACAAAACAAGGAGAATATCCTAACAGGCGTAATCAATATGAAACATTTTAGCAAAGCAAAGCTGAAAGTTCTTTCAATTCAAATTATGCTTGTAATGGAAGAGAATATAAAACATCCTTTACATACTACAATCAATATTCGGAATTAGTATTTCTAGCTGAGTCCTGCCATACACATACATAAACTGGAAATAATTAAATTAGCTCCTCTGGGTGACATCAATACGCATAAAAACGAGCAGAGAGCTTTGTTGGCTAGATGGCACCTATTTATTTACTGAGCTTAGTACATCTGAGTGTTTCTTTTGTTTCTGCCACAGAATGAAGACATTACAGATTTGGAAACACCTGACAATTATAACGCTGACATCAGCAATATTTGGCATTTTCTTGTCTGTACAATTCCTTGTGACAATCCTGAATGGTTCCAGGGAAAGAAGACCCATGACCTGGAAAGAAGAGAGTGGCACCAGGAAGATTAACGCCTGTCCTTCTGTATCTTCATGTTGAGACATTCTTTGCAGTAAGAGTTTTACTCATTAAGGTCACCACCCATGATGATTGATAAGACCACAGATTCCTTCCTCTGTTTATATTACTTTACAGTAAAAAAAAAGAAAAAAACATGGAAAAAACAGACTTTTTATGGTTTTGTTAACTACAATGTGTTTTTGCAATCACGTTGGCAACATTAAATACAAATATATTTATACCTCATTTAGTCATTTAGGAAAACAACATTAATCAGCTAATAAAAGACATCCTGCATGTGTTCACACACATGACCTTGTGCAGTTGTGCAAGTTAACGTGTAGAAGTTAGATGTGCCAACATAAATGATTAATTTATATAAGCCCGATCTATTTCAGTCATATCTATCTCAGCCATATAGCAGAAGCGGTAGAGGCTAATAGAGTCAACATATATTAGATTATTGGACATGCATGTGGCTGGGTCTGAGACAATACCAAGAACTGATTAAGGTCTGCATCAGGTAACATGAGAAGACTAGATGGTCCAAATCAGAGCCGGCCTTAGGTGTTCTGGCGCCCTGTGCGAACTACTCCTCTGCGCCGCCCTCCCCTCAAACACCCCCCCCTCTGCTCCTTCAAACTACCCCCCTCTGCCCTCCTTCAAACTTACCCCCCTCTGCCCCTTCAAACTACCCTCCCCTCTTCCCCTTCAAACTTACCCCCCCTCTTGCCCCTTTCAAACTACCCCCCTCTGCCCCTCAAACTACCCCCCCCTCTAGCCCCCTTCAAACTACCCCCAACCTCTGGCCCCTTCAAACTACCCCCCCTCTAGCCCCTTCAAACTACTCCCCGTCCCCTCAAACTACCCCCCCCCCTTTCTGCCCCTTCAAACAACAAAAAAAACCCCGATGTTTTAATCTAGGTCCAGAGGGAGACCGGGCCCTCCGCGCGCGGTGTCGGACCCCGCGTCGCCGGTCGGAACCCGCGTCGCCGTTGGACCCTGCGTCGCCGTCGGACCCCCGCGTCGTCGTTCGGACGGCGTCACCGGCGGGGGGGGAAACCCCCGGAAGGCGCCGGATCCCGCGGTGGCGCCCCCTGGAGTGTGGCGCCCTGTGGTTAGTTGTATGATTTTATTTTCTGTTTAATTTTTGTATCTTACAGTTTTTTTTCCACGAATAGATGAAAGCTAACAACAAGTTTTCAATGAACATAAAGCAGGGGTATGTCACAATATTATACTTTGTTAGATCGAATAGCATTTTGCTACTATATAACCTTGTGAAGAATACAGAAACCTAAGTAAAGGAAAGGTACGGGGCCGATGGGCACTCTTACCTCCCCAATTGGACAAATAGGGGAAAGGGGGTGCCTGGAGGTTCCTCCCTTTTTTCAGAAGTTCACCAGGAATCCTGAATCATGAAGACAGATTAGGGGAGGAAGAGAAACATTCCTGCAATTGGGGGGGGTTATGCCCGGTAGCTATGTCCCTTTTGAGGAAGTTCACCAGGAGACCAGGTTCATAGAGAAGCAGATGAAGAAAGAAGACACGAGGAGAAGCATGGCAAAGAAAAAAAGACAGAAGAGCAAGAAGACAGAAGAACAGTAGAAGTGGAGGTGCCAGAAAGTAGACAGTGACAGCAAAGTGGTCGGGCTGAGAAGGGTGGATTTTGTGATTTCATTTTGTTTTCTTCCATTTGGAAATTAAACATAGGAAACGTTTATTTGGCAAAGTGTAAAGTGGTATATTTACTGTATTGATTTTTGCACATTCTTTGTGTTGTGGTTAGGTGAAGGTGTGTCCCTTTCTACACAAAATGACATCATCAGGCATTTATTTATCTGCTGAAGCCGCAATAACTATGATGACTATACATTACGTCAAACACATACGACTGACCTCAAGGTGTGGCCTTCTGGATTTAGTGGAAGTCATAAAAATGACAAGAAATAGCTTGTTCTCACTCTCTCCCTCTTCTATTGTAAACTTTACATCTTCAAAGAGGTGCACAGGAGCAGGTATTAGTGAGCATTTGAAAGAAAGTACTTCCGTCTTTAGTGCACATAATGATAAGCCCCATATATATATACTTATTTTTAATTAATTGACTGTTGCTATACCAGAGACTTGTTGAGATGTTATCGTAATAAACCTGGTACATAGTGTGAGTATTTTAATCGGTGTTATCAATGTGCTGCACTGGCATAACATAAGGTGCTGGAGATACAGAGCATCAGTATTCCATGAGCAATTTATTTATAACATAAATTATCACAGTGGAAAACACCATTACCAACAGGGCCATCTTTTAATATAATGAGACTCCGGTAGAGCTCTTTCAGTGGCCTCCTCAGCCCCGTAGAGCACAGACCCCTCTCCTAAGAATCTCTGCACAGTCTACATGCTTCATAGCGATATGGTGTCCTACCCAAGGGCTCTCCAACAGCTGGCGGGGGCATTAGTGGGGGGGTCTGTGCTGGCCGCTGCACATACCTCCTCCAATTTACTATCATGGCTGTTGAGGAGGACCAACGGATAGCCGTCATGAGCCCCTAAGGCAAGCCTGGACCCAGATCAGCTGCCCCTCTTGCGAGGCATTAAAGTTGGCCATGATGATGCATCATCCATTGAGGAAATATGGCTCTGCATGATTAAAAAATACGGTAGTCGATGCTTGTAGATTTTTGAGCAGGATGTGTAAACTGTCCAATTTGTCATACAGGTAATGAATAATTACTTTAATAGACATACCAAAAAATTACACAACGTGATCACAAAACTGCTGTCTGCTGGTTTCCTCAATGTTCTACCAACAACACATATTCAGATCCACAGCATACTAATAATTATTTATTCTTAATGGCAAGCTTACAAAACGAGACAAGCTGCCACAAGATACAAGTTACTGTGTAATACTCAGGCTTTGATTGAAAAATACCTTGGCAGCATTTTCCACTTTCAAAGCTCTTCCAGTGCGAGTTGAGAATTTTCCCAGGAGGTAATACTGACATCTGGTAAAATTATTGAACGAAACACACCCATGACTAACTCATATTTATACACCACAGCTAAAAATGAGTATCTGCTCCTGCAGAGAAAGATTGGATTGTGTGGTTTTCAGACTCATATTCATGATAAATATTTCCATGTGCATCTATGATTTGAAGGTGTGTTAGTTAAATATTATAAACGCTTAAGATATTATACAAATACGCACAGTACACTGTACTTTTAATGTTTCTAATTTAATAGATTTAAAATAACTTTTTCCTGGTTGCAAATAAGCACAATTTCTAATAAATTGGGCAAACATTATTATTTTTTTTTGCTTGGTCTCTTTAACTTAGTTTACATTTTTCCGGCACTGTATAATATAATGAGAGACAATGCACGCTGCTTTACATGAGATATGTTGGTGCTTTTTAATTATAATTATTATTAATAAGGACAAAATGTTTTGAGAACGATCGCTAGCTGTAAATGTTTCATTGTGTTCTAGTCTCATGCTCTTCTTGAAAATAATTAAAAAAAATTCCACAGAATTCCTAAACCCTTTCAGAAAGCTGGCACTAAAGCCTGTCTACCAGGCTTCAAGCACTGTGCGAGTACACTCTGCAATTATCTGTGCATCAAAATCTGCAGACATCCATACTTCCAGGAGAAAGATGAAGGATAGCAAACATAACAATGTTTCCGGGGGGGGGGGAATATGCTTGTGTGGTGGGGAGGAAATACGATCATATTTAGTGATGATGGGACCCAGGCTAAAACATCCCTATTGCCCCCTGTGTTGTCCTTCCAGTGGGCATTCTAGGCCAACCATACCTTCTGCTAGCAACCCATAGTCATCCATCCCTCAGTCCCTATGGTAAGCTTGGGGCCACTTGGTTGCATGTCAAAGGCTTGTGAAGAAAATGGATTCATGACAACAAGATGCCAGATACCCATTACTTAACTATTCTTTGTAGGCCATCACAGTCAGTTACGACCTGGTGGGCCACTGGGCCTTTTGTTTTGGTTACAGTCTGGTCATAGACCACTTGAACCAGGATGTTTATTGGGGTACTCAACTCAAAACCATTCTTTAGATATTTACATTGATACAAATTATCTCCAAGCTGTACTATGGAGAGCGTCATCTTATGAGATATAAAGATCTCCATTTTTTTAAAATATAACCAGAATCACAATTAGCATCTCTTAATTAAGGTATCGAAATGTTACATTTAAGAAGAATCCGTTTTAAGAGAGGAAGAAACCTTCTATTTTCTAGAAATAGCCTTGAGACTGTGGTATTTTTTGAATTTATATCTGTCGGGTTGAATTATTTATTCATGACAAGAACGGTTTTCCCATTGGAACCAACATTTTTCAGATTCCAGAAATACTGTGAATGCCCTGTAGTATATTTATTAGAAGGAAACTAGTTTGTGTGAACATCAAGAGTAGTGTTTGGATAGAAGTTCTCTCTGGCGTGACTCATCACTAATAAATTACTTTTTTTTTTGGTTCTAACTAAGTGCTTTTAGAGATAAAGATCAAAACTTGCTTTACGAGGTTTAAATAATGTCACTTCATCAACAAAGAGGAGAAACAAGGCGCTTGGTATATTTTTATGTGTGCTGTTACTTATATAAATTAGTGGTTTTTCTTCTGTTTTATAACAACTTTTCTTTCATGTACATCAAAGAAACAAAGTCAGAAGCTTAAGGTCTCAGTCTTTATCAACTGCAAAAAAAAAACCATTTAAGCAACTTAGAGCAATTAATAAAATGACATGTTTTAGACAAAAGCCTCAATGCCATAGAAGCAGTCAGTGAGCCACGCTCTCAGGTGCCTTTCGCTCAACAAGGAAGTTGTGGCTGTAGAAAAAGACTTGTGTTTCCCGTTCTCCGTTCCGTAGATCCTTCTGTTATTATTATATGGATTTATATAGCGCCATGACATTCCGCAGCGCTCTAAAATAGACTTCCAGTGATTGTGAAGGTCTAAAGTCACGTTCCCAAATTGCACCATATAAGTCTGTAGCCAAAAATAAAACACAAGCAAAATAACAAGATTTTAAATAAATCCTCGCTCATTGAGAATTTATTTTGTTTTAGTACAATAGTCTAACAATTTAACTGTGTGTTCAGGAATTAGAACACACAACCTCTATATCATAATATCCCGATACAATTTAATGATGTCACATTAAGTAGCGGGGTACCCAATTCATTTGCTTAATGAGGCTACAAGTTTAAAAGCGGTTTAATATTTTTGTTTTATTTTATTTAACAGTCTTAATATTAATAATATCCATAATGACCATCTCATATCACTCTCTATGTAGACTTTCTGATGGTGATTGATCATCTTCTAGAAGGTTATTTATCCAACTGCAGATTTTAGTTTTAGTTAAATCTACTTGTTTAATCTACCTGTACTAAAAGTAATCTTGTCTACCATTGTCTACCAAGTGTAATGTGTTTTAGTCACCTACTTAGGTTATTTATTAGTTATGTGCACCATTTGACGTCTATATAACTTAAGGAGGCGTTGGTGCCATGAGTTCCAACCCCTGTTTCACATACTGCCCTACTGAGTGGCTCATCTGAATCAGGTTATCCTTATTTTTGCTTCTAGAAATGTAGAAACGTTCCTGTCCGGATGGTCGATTTCTCATATTTTATGACAGTTTAACATGTTTAGACAGAGTGGGGTAGAGAAGGAACTATTTAGTCCATAGAAACTTGTGTGTATAGCTTATACATCTCCCCTGAGGTCCGACTGGGAGGTAGAATTAATATAACAACCTATGTTTATTGGATTATCCACTATTTGTATTTAGTGTGCAGGAGTTTTGACCATTTTGATATATCACAACCTCATTTTCTGTGTTTTTGGTTACTTGGTTACAATATTAAATATTTTTTCAAACTTTTACAAATCCCCAGAATAACTGTTTGTGGATTTTAATTTTTATTGCACCAAAGTACATTGCGTTTCAGAAGTAGTCGGGCGTTTGGCTAGTTGCAAGTCGGAAGAAATTACCTTTTTTTAACGTTCATTTGCTATAGAAAGCAGCTATCCACCAAAGAGAAGGAAGCCGTAAGGCAGGGGGGCGAAATGCTAGATGCTTTTTATTGCTAAACAGCGCTTAATCATTGGTCACTCAGAGAGGCACTCATGCCAACTTGAGTCTGCATTGACCTAAATGTGGACACCTCTCAGCGGCTAAATTCAGGGGAACTCTAGGTGGCTAGGTTGCCACAAGTTTCTTCAGGGTTGGACAACACAATATAGAAGTTTTAATAAAGTATGCTCAAGAATCTAACAATATTGGTGGCCCTAGTAAAAAAATGGTAAAAGACATATCTTTTCCTGGAGTTGGCATGTTAACAGAAGCAGCTTTAAAATATATATTCGTCTATTTCATATCGTGGTGTTATTAACTAGTTTGCAAAAACTAAACCTTTTATTCCAAAAAAATTCAAGGTTCTTTACCACTTTATAAAAAAAATTAAATAAGTCGAGTTCCTTTCATAGCAGAAAATCAATTATAGGGCCAGAGATAAAAATCACGTCTTACTTCTGGGTGATAAACTAGTTTATTTTTGTAAAGGTAACATAATAAGGTCTACTAGTCATCTTTCAAGATCTTGACACATAGACCTCAGAATGTTTTAGAATCAGGTATCTTGACATCTGTCTTTTGCCACAAGACCTTATCCAGACATCTAAAACATTTGGAAATTGAATACCACTTAAGTGTAAAAAAGATGCGTGCATATTATTCTCCGTACCCTATGCCGTGTTCATGCCATTTAGAGACACCAATTCGGTTTGGAGGTGGATTTCTTCAGTGATTTATGGCCAGTCTATAAATCACATATTTAAGTACAGAAGACATTTTCCCTTGCTACCGAT
This sequence comes from Spea multiplicata, assembly GCA_009364415.1. Lineage (NCBI taxonomy): Eukaryota > Metazoa > Chordata > Amphibia > Anura > Pelobatidae > Spea > Spea multiplicata. Next base: position 63,862 of record VKOC01000732.1, read on the forward strand.
ACAAGGTTTCTGTTCCCGGTTTCTAAAATTGCTTGCACTTTTAAAAGCCGGGAGGATAAATTTATATGCACCAGCGAACGTGCTAGACGTATTCTACAATTTATTAATCAACAGACGAGAGAATATGTAATAGAATGTTTGACAGGATTAAAAAAAAAGCTAATATGACAAAATGGTACAAATTTATTTTTTACTGTAAAAAAAATTGGGTCTTGACCCAGCTCTCAACTACATTCAATAATTAAAAAGACATTAAATCAACAAATCATGGCTGCCTACCGATAACAGTAAAATATTTCATTCCAATCTAATAGATTGTTTTAAGGACTCGGTTTTGTGTCTGTTAATGCTAATATAGTAAATTACAAAAATGTGATAATTACTAGGTAAAAATGAACAGATACTTGACAATATACATGCTGGAGACGTTTAGACACATAGCTTAATACCATTTAACCTTTAAGTTCAAGCTCCATTGATGAGTGGAAATAAGTCAAGCATAAGTGTATGATAACAATAAGAGTGTTATTTGAAATCAGTGTCAATCACAGTTATAGCGCTATAGTATTTTATGATTAGTAACAAATCATAAAATACTGCTGTATGATTGCTGATTTGGAGCTAGAAATGTCTTTGCTCTCTAAAAACAACTTATTTTTGCATCATAACCTTCTGAACGTCTTCTACTAAATAGGAAAACAGGTACCCTTATTAGGTTGAAAGGACAAGTCAATGTTTCCGTTTTTTCATTGTTCAAAATGGAGTCTGCAAACTTCACCAAGCTCCGCCGTGCTGACTTTTTAGGGACGGCACCCAGTTGGGAGTGAGTTTTCCCCGTGTGCATGAACTCCGGACGAGGTTCAGTACATTGCGCAGTATGTACTCAGAATCCAAGGTGCATCAACTTGCATTGATTTGTGAGATTTTGGGCAGCGCTCACTTTCTATAAGTTTTTCAATCCATTATTCACCATGGAATGACAGCATGGATAGAAGCAGAGGAGAGTTGACAACACTAGGAGTAGAATTTCACCCAGATGGACCGGTATTATAGCAGCCCAAAATATATGTGGAAGACAGTATGCCCAATTGGTGATATATAGTCTAGTTTTAAAGATGCTTAAAGAAAAGGAATGCATAATATAAAAATCCAGTCAATAAGTAAATTGTTCTTAAAGCTCTTGTTTCTCCGGAAATCCTGGAGGGTCTATGTGAAATTACGGGTAAAGCACACAAGAAAGCTTACGCCAGCGGCCCAAAACCTTAAAATCATAGCGGCTCACGAGTTGTTCTTGTCAGCCCTCGCAAGGATGGAAGGTAACTCACCTAAAAAGTAGATAAGCAATATCAGTACAGGTGTTATTAGGGAAAGGTAAAAATAAAATATAGAATGGGAGTCTGAAGGCCACTGTTAGGAATGGATAAGGAGGGACGTTGATCGATACCCTCTGAAGCACGCTGAGCATTGTAGACTAGAATGTCAAGGTCTGAACACTGAATGTTTTAAGGCTTCATTGTATTCAGATTAGGGCTGACACCTTCTGGCCCCATGGGCACAAGTATCTAAAATGCGCACACACTCACCGTAACACATACACACCCACTCTAAAACACGCATACACTAAAACATACTAATTCCATCACACCTCTCACACCCTTACCTTCCCTCGCCTGGAGCCTTTCTTTATAGCTAGTTGCACACTATGCGAGCTGCCATGGAGTTGCTGTTAATTGCTAAAATAGCTAATATAATTCACTAAGGCGGTAGTAAGTTTTGTTAAAAGAAAGAAAATAACTCAGAAGATATTTTTGTTTATTACGTTACATAATGTAAGCTTAAAGATGTCGAAACCGGGGGGGCGTCTTTGCTGGGGTGTGGGGTCATAGGTGGAAAGGGTAAGGCCAGGGCCAGACTGCACTCTGGCTGTAGAGCCGCCTTGTGGTGCTCAGCTTCTCTACCAAAATGTGCATGTCAACAACTCTTGCATGCTCGTAAAAGGTCCAATCTTAGTTGTATTTTATGCCTACACATAGCGTAAATGCAACAAGAAATTATTAGCGTAAACTGATATGCACTGGCAATTAAAATTATTTTTGGTTTTACTCACATCACTCAAATGGTATTATTGCATCAGCAATCTATACTTACAATTAACACCTTGCTCTGTCAGTAATGTTGGATGTATTAATGGCACTTTACATGTGCGTCTTCAAAAATAATTCTTCCAGTATTTAATGCGTAACGTGATATAGCTGAATTCTTCCTAACACTTATTTTTGGCAGCATACGTACCGGCTATTGGTGGGCAGCGCATCCCAGAACCCTGCTGTTTCACACATCCAAACCACTTAAGCACTTCATATGGGAATGTTCATGAAATATTCATTCTTTGGGTTCCACGACCTTCTATTGTTACGATAAAACCTTTGCAGAATGTATTTCTACAAACATGACTATTTAAAGTGTTGTAATGCTAGGGATATGTGTCATAAAATTAACAGGAAACCACTTGAAAATAATCATAAAAACATAAATGATGATTATATGATTATTACAAATTAAGGATAGTAGCAGTGCACCGGTTTGGTTCAAGATCTATGATTAATTTATCTCATTTTAAATTTAATGGGTTAATAAATGTGTGATGTCACAAGAGTGAACTAAGAAATGGCGGCCACAACATGAAAACGAAGATGAACACAAAGAACACGTTTATCCGCCACTGTAATCGTTTATTCGAAAAACCAACAAAGGAAAGCACAAGTCTAGTTAACACCCTAGCTCTCCTGCAAGCTCTCGTACTCCCACTTTAGTGAATAAACCCCTCTGTCTAATCTGTTCGTAGTCTCATATCCTATATATAAGCTTTTTTTTGCTTCCTAATATTACTGAGCTGTTCTGGCCCTACATAATGCTCAATAAAATCAGTGAGGTGACTTGTTCGAAGCTTCTTCCCACATTAACTATGCATTATACATAGTTAATGTGAGAATAGATACCTTCATGAAGGAGCTCACTGGGTGTAATACTTATCAGGGAATTAGTATTAATGCTAGTAAATACACCCCTACGTCCTAGCTAACAGTTGCTAAGTCTCTTAAATGCACTCTTAAAACTTATAGAAATCAATTGCTTGTCTCCAGCTCCAGGCAGTGGCATAACTAAAGGGGTAGTTGTGATGCGGCCCGTCTCTCTAGGGGGCCTCTGTAACCCCTGCAAATGTGTAAGTGATGTGAGATGGAGTGTGTGTTAGCATGAGTGTGTAGGTGTGTGTTAACATGTCTACATTTCTGTAAGTGTGTTTACATATGTATGCCACAGTGTATGTTGAAGAAGGGGAATGGGCAATTATGGCACAGACGAGCTCTTTGGGGGCAAAGTTGGCACAGATAAGCTGTTTGGGGGTATTGATAAGCTGTTTGGGGGCAAAGTTGGAACTCACAAGCTGTTTGGGTGCAACAATGGCACTGTGGGACAGTTGGGCACCAGAGCTATTTTCACACCGGGGCCAGTAATCTGACATTTTTTGCCACTGATTGGCTGCTTTAAGGAAGGCACTCCCCTTGAAATAAAAGGTAGTGTTTTCTGTGCACGTACACCAGAGGTCTTGTTAAACCCTCCTGGAATGCTTGTAAAGCCAGTGCCATGGCTGGCTGGAAGCTGGCTGGATATCATGTGGCAGGAGTTGTGTAAGCCATACGCATATACATTTAAGGTGATCCTGCAAAAAACGTGAACCACTCCACTGTTAAATTCATTAAAGTGCATGTGATGGCTGGAGTGTCCCTTTAACGTTACGACACAGGGGAGCAGAAAACCCGCCATATCCCTACAGAACACATCTACCCAAGAAGTCTTACAACTAACACTAGAACCAACAATATCAGCTAATGACTTATATTACAACCACCTATTGTTCCAGTGCAGTAAAGTAAGCACACAGAAGGATGTATCGGGAAAATATTATCAGATAAGGACTGCAAACTCAGACATAAGAAAAATAAAACAACCAGGAGCAGAACCGTATGCAGTTTGGCACCTACACGAAACATAACATCGCAGTACATTTCTCAAGGCTTTGTTTAAACACATGTACGATTATACAAAATTTTGATTATCGAGTCCTTTAATTTACCAAGAAAATAGCGACATGAGTAATTTGAACTCCCCTGACCATATGACAACACTGATGCTACAGATTTATAATGATTACAGTTTGTCAGCGAAGAACAGAGGGCTCTATTGATGCTGGACGTTTGCACCCGTTTCTTATATTTAGCCTGGAGCTATGGGATTTATGAAGGAAAACAGTATAAAATATGCCGTATTTAGAAAGTGAAGGCATGCCACTGTAAGCAACTGGTTTGGACTGGTTTCCCTCCATTTTTTTTTTAGTGAGGAATATTTTTAACATCTTCCCTTAATAGAAAGTGCATTTTTTTATTGCGCTGGGCAATGAAAAAGAATTTGAATTATGTTTTCTATTAAAAATAGAAGTTATTAGTATCTTATAATATTTCTAGCATGGCCACAGCATTTGTTTGTTAAATATATATATCAGGGGCATTTACTATTTGTAAACTGTTGAGATATTTTATTCTATGTTGCAATCTAACTTGGGACCCTGAATTTACCATCTTCTGTGTTTGGATATTAGATATTTGCTCTCGTAGTGTGATTCTTCCAATAAAATATTGTTTATTGTGTGATACTTTGATATTCCACTTGGATGCCATTCAAATTATTCACACATCTAGGGTAAACACACAAGTACACATTCATGCTCACACACACAAGTACACGTTCATCCTCACACACACACGTACACATTCATGCTCACACACACGTATACATTCATGCTCACACACACAAGTACACATTCATGCTCACACACAAGTACACATTCATGCTCACACACACAAGTACACATCCATTCTCAGACACACTCGATTACACATCCATGCTCACACACAAACAAGTACACATCCATGCTCACACACACACAAGTACACATCCATGCTCACATCCATACAAACATAAATAAATACAAACACAAATAACATATATATATATATATATATATATATCCCACCTCTTGCCTGTTTCCACTTACCTCTCACCGCTCCTGCAGCTTTCTCTCTGACCACCTGCGCACAGTGAGTGAGCAGCCTCATTTAATCCAATTAAATATAAATTAATGAAGTAAAATAAGGGATACTCCAGCTACTATATGGACTTACATAGTCACCTTTATCTTTTTTGTTCTTTTGCATATGCATGGAGGGATTTATCAGTACCCCCACCATGTACTTGCACTGTTACCCTGCCATATATTGACTTGCAGGAGGTGTTTTTGGTCAATGTACTTGTTGATGAGCTTATTTCATTCACCAACCAGCTTGTTGATTTGAAATGTTACTTTTAGAGCGTTAACATAACTGATAGCTGCAGATATGATGGAGCGAGCTGAATTCTGCAAACAGGGGAATGAGTGTACTTGCATGTCAGCAAGAGATTAAAGAACTAGCCCTTTCACCAAATTAAAAGATAGGAAAGATGTCACAGTTTTCAGACACTCAAGACATTGTTGCAATATATGTGTTACAAAGATGAAAATATATTGGTTTATATGGTTGGAAAGTAGGGTGCGCGGCTTTCACCACCCTCTGTCTATCTAACTATTTAGTAAGGAATTTTTCATTGCACAGCGTCAAGCCAAAAACAGAATTAATGCTGAACGTCTGTATTTAGGCAGGAATTACTAATATTAAAATATGAAAGCAATGAACTGTCCCTCAGTTGAGAAACCTCTACCATTGCAACTTACATGGTATTTTGAAATAAAGATCAAATGTTGCTTAAAGGGCAGGGGAGGCCCAAGATATTGTGCTGCCTGGGTCCAAGAATGAAACCAACCACTAAACTCACTCTGCACTCATTATGTGATGCCCACACATGCACACAGAAGCTCATACTAACACACTCATCCAGATACTCACACTAACACAGTCACTCAGCCACTCTCACAAACACCAACACAACCTGTACCTCAACACTAACACACATAGCCAGGCACTAGCATGCACACACTTTCTAACATACACAGCACACACAGTCACACACACTAACATACTCACAAATATGCACATAAGCAGACTCATGCTAACACTCCACAACCACAACCAGAATCATTAACACTCACTGACACTAATGCAATGTGACACACACAATCACACTAACAAACACACAGTAACACACACACACACACAGAAACACACATATAAGCAGACACACAAACATACTCAAAGACAGACACACGCACTGACAAACATACCCAGACACACAATCACATACACAACTCACCTACCATTGTGAAACCTCAGCCTTTCCTTAATTCAGCTTCTTAAAGCAATATCATGTGGTCCTCTCTCCTCAAATTCTTGCAAACACATACGGGCGCCAGAAAGAACATGCCTTGGGGTGCCACCCCAGTCTAAATGCCGTCTGGGTCACATGGACCTACCGGGAACTCATGTAAGCTCTGTTAAAGGGTGTTTCTTTTGGATAAGGTATGCATTCTTGCTCTATAACAACGCTTTAATCTTAAACCCTCATTGTGTTTTCATGTAATTTACACTTTATCTATTGTGTTTCAAAGTGCTGTTCTAGCTACACTATTAAAGGCAACATTTGTATAATAAATGCAGCATTAAAAACATCATTCCTAGTATTGCTGAATGCGCAAACCGTTCTTAGAAATAATTCATGCAAAACCTTGGTTCATTCATGTACTTCTCTGTCTTTTCATGGACAGCATATGTAATCTTAGTATACATAATGATGTCATACACACACACACACACACCGTGCTGCAGAACAGAGCATAATGCAGATAATATTTCATTATCTTTTCAATGTTATAAATAGCTCACTGATAAATAAAGACAATACAATAGCATATGACAATTTCTTAATTAATGTTGGATGAGGCACATTCAGTTTAAATTAATTATGCCATTCCTTCTTTTTTTCTTACCAATTCCCCTTTTTTACCGGTGGCCTTGCATTATTTTTGAATCTTACATTGTAGCACCATTTGAACTAAAGACTATGCAGAAATTGGTTTAATTTGGGTGAAGCTTTGCTCTGAATAATGTTTTATGAAACAAAATCATGGTTCTGCTGGCCACTACCGGCTTATAATTACTTAATGTCTCAGGGTATACTGGTATTATTGACAGTGGCCCAAAGTCAACGTCACCATCCTCCCCCTCCATGCTGCTGTCCTTACTGCCGAGAGTTGGGATATGACATCATATCCCTGCATTCAACCCTTCAAGGATGCCCAGCACCATGCAAAAGGAAGCTATGGAGGAGTGTGCATTGTCTCAGGGGTCTACCTTTTAATCGACATGTTGAGCAGTGGCGCGATCCCTGTTATTCCGCCGAGGGACGGCCACCCCCTAGACCTGTCAGCCTATGTCACTGTCTATGATATCTAAGAGGAAGTTTATGGGGTTGTGCCAAAACTATATGAATGATAAATGTCCTCAATATGTGGAAATAAACATGTTTGTATTGTCATTGAATTTTCCATATTTTTTAAACTTCAGTAAGTTTCCCCCAACACGGTAATCTTTGAGGTGCGTAACATATACAGAAGAAATGCAGTTTTTTTGTATCGACGAAGTAGATTACCATTGTTACTGTCATAAACCAGAATATAGTTTTTTTGTAAACTGCCTTAAAACCACATAACCTGTAAAAGCAAGTTATCAATAGCCTATATGAATGCACATAACACGTTTATATAATTTAGATAATAATAACAAAATTATTTTTTTCTTTTTCTGTAACGAGAACAGACATTTGCAGTATTTACTATTTTCCTTTTCACCACATAGAGGAGTTGAGCTGCTTGCTCAGTATTGATTGACTACAAAGATCATGTAAGGTTCATGTTACTTAACAGTGGATTGCAAAAACAAGCTGCAAATCTTATGTAATTCTGTTCTCTGGGCTATTGTAAGGTGGTATGAAGGCTTTTTGGGACCCAGTATGATATCACAGTGGATAGATGATATGAATATGTTTCAGGTGCTTACATATCTATCGTCCATCTATGATCCGTGCGTATAAATTATTGGTCTATGATTAAGTGATGTCTAGCAGTTTTTGTATCTTTCTGTCTCCCCTCCAACATTTGTCTACAGATTAAAGAAAATTTCTTGTGCTCATATAAGGATTGCTTTGATTTTCTTACCAAACATCCAGACCTGATATGACTGTATCTCCTTGTACATTGCTGAACAGATTCCGGAATGCTTTTCATCTTGTCCAAATACTCATTATTGATAAAATATCAAATATACTGTTTTCCCATCATTCTTTCAACATCAATTATGCAAAAATCAATTAATACATAAATAATATTTATAAATAATAAATAATTAAATACTGGTTAAATCATTTAAAGTAGTCTATTTAATGAGGTGTATTTTAAGATAGACAAGATTGGCTTCAGGGAATTGTTTGTCAAGATCAAACACAAATTATCACCTTTAGGTGCTACCCAAGGGTTGTGGGCATAGCTCTTGGGTGGGGGGGAGCAAGGACATGGTCACCAGTGATGTATTCATGCCCTACACCTGACCCAGGAGAGTTGTCCCCCAACATACTATGCAGAGGGGGTCTTGTTGTCCTGAGCGCTGGGATATGACATCATGCAGGGAGAGGAAAGTGTTGAGTTCTGCACAGTCTATTAGCGTATAAATGGGATGGTTTCAAGGAGGGATCACTCCAACAGTCTGCTGTTCTTAGTAAGAACTGAAAGAAAGAACCAAGTAATTAAATCACTGTTACTATTTTACAGGCATAAATAGTCTTTTGTTTGGACTGGACTGGTGATGGCCATTGCATTTTAAGACTGGCAGCCACCTGATGATGTCAACGATATGTGCAGCCATGAAGTACGGCCAGATATACCCAGCATTTGCCCAGTGTGCCCAACGGCCAGTCTAGGCCTGCTTGGTGAAACTGAGAAACACTCAACACGAATAATGACATAACATAGTTTCACTGATAAGTACTGGTGCTAGGTCTCTTGTATGTATATTCTGTATGGATTCATATTACTACAATAATACAGCCAACATTATGTTTTTTCAACTTGGCTATGGTTTGATGAGTAAGATATCAGGAATCTGGATCAAATTGAATGAATCCAATTTCAAAGGCAGACAGCATTATTTTAAAAGTAGGAGACCACTGGAGCTTGCAGTGACTAAGTAAGACAATGAATCAAAGAATTAAACATGATACCTAAGAACAGGAGGTATCTTAACCCCTTCACTGTAAGATAGGCCTACAAAGTGCTGCAAACTATGAAGTGTTCTGTGACAGGCTCATGTTAGCATACTTATAATAGAGTCTTCATGATTGACGTAATATATGTTAAGATTGTGTACTCACGCTTTTATTTATAATGTAATGCATATATGTATATTATATTAAAGTTAGCTACAGCCATATTAGTACAATGCTTAACTATATTTGAACTTTGCTTAGTTTTTACATACTAAAAGTTACAGTATGTGTCGCGTTCAAGGTCTCGCAGGTGTCCAAACAAGATTTGTAGTAAACAACATTGAGTGACATGTTCAAGGTCATGCTAAGTGGCGAAAGGGGAGAGGGGAGATGTAAAAACTGGGGAAGAAGAGAAGGTATAGAAGAAAAGCAGGAAAGAGTACAAGGATAAAAGATGATAGATGAAAAGGAAAAAAGTGTAAGTGAAAAAAGGCAAGGAGGAAAATCTCAGGGAAAAGGCAAAAGGGAAAAAATGCCAAAAGGGAAGGAAGAAAAGTGGAAAAGGGGACAATAGGCCAGTGGAAAAGGAAGAAATTTGAAAACATGGAATGAGAAAGAAGCTTATGAGAAAAGAACAAAAGGGAAAAGGGGACCGGACAATGAATGAAAGGGGAAAGAAAATGAAAAGGGAAAAGGAAAGGAAAAAAAAGGGGAAACAAGAAAAGGAAAATGGAAAAGACTGAAATGTGTAGGAAAAGGGAAAGGCAAATGGAGAGAAAATGAGAAAAAGGGAAAAGAAAAAGAGGAACATCAGGAAAATATTTTTACCATTTTAGTTGTGCCATGTGAAGACATTTAGGCTTATCTTATTATTGAGTTTGACGACAAAGCCACTGGAGGTATAGTGATGGTGAAAGAGGCTCTCCAAGTCATAATGAGACTCAAGACTATTTTCTGTTGCACAGCTGATCCCTTCTACTCTGACAAGTGTTTGTTATCTTATTATTCACTTGGCGTCTTGAGTTTTCTTCACACAAATGTGCATAGTGACACTTAGACACATCCATATAGATCAAAGATGGAAAGGCCCAAGCTACTTATGGCACAAGTTTTATGCCACCAGCGCGATATTCCTATTTAACATGGAGCTCAAGGTGGGTTTTAAGTGCGTCCGACGTGAAACTAGTACAAAAACATTTTGCTTGTACAAAGACAGGCCATACTGTATGAAGATGAATGAAGAAGAAAAAAAAATGAAGACTCTCTTTCTGGAGAAATTGAGACTTTAAAGTTAAGGAATTAAGACTGATGCAGAAAATATATGTTTTACATATAACTATAAATTACTGTTATCTTACCAATACGTTTGGCTCTGGCTCCTTCCTTTCTAAAGCACATATTTATTTGTCTTGTGGGAATTTATCACATACTGTTTACTGCAAAATATGTTGAAAATGGGAATAGGCTAAGAACTTAAAACAAACCAAAACATTTTGACGCTAGAGAACAGATACGCATCTAATGCAGCCTTTTAGCTTGCCTATTGTGTTGAGTTGTCATAAAGATATATTGAACTTGAGGATGTTTCACTAGGCATAATCCGATAATGGAGGAACATCACCATTCCTGCGACCCTCTTTCAAGACTTTGAAGCCATTGTAAGAATTTGATGACGTACTTTAAGATGACTGCTCCACTCGTAAATTAAATGCATATTGGAATAATTGCATTTTACGGTTTACTAACGTTAGAGTGTGGGACTTATGTCTAACGTTTCTCCCTATTTTACTAACAGATGCATTCACACTGTCCAAAATGTCACAGATTTGCATGCAGAAAAATGCATTGGAATCCATATAACTCCAATATACATGAAATTAAAAAATGTCAAGTGGAGCAAACTTTCCTTTTAAACTACCTAGAACAGCAGTTATAAAGTTACCAGCGTTTTAGGAATTCATTTTATTATCCAAACTCATCATTTCTGATGACAAAAAAATGGTTAAAATTATAAAACAAGCTATAACGTTTTATTCAATGCCATTCTATCTTCTACTACCCCAAGTGCCCCTAAATTCTAAGTTCTTAACATATTTTCTTTCCAATACAGATGCCAGGACTAACACACAAACACATACAAAAAAAAAGCTCAAATAATCAAAGTCAAACATCTATCATGCTTTGGGAGGAAAGCGACAATCTAATCCATGTATCCACCTTTAATTAGCTGTAGGATTACTAAATTCTTATTAAAAAAATACTTGCATTGATACATCAAAAAAACTTTTACTTTTTCATACTCATGTGAAAATGGATTAAAATTAACCACTTACATGTTTCTTCTTTTATTTCAGGAACTTTAATATTTTCTTTTTTTTTATTGTCTGAAACATATGGCTAAAGATTCGGTTTATAAGATAGCATATTAAAAGAAGAAACGCATCAAAGCTTGTGCCCTAAATGTTATATGTTTTGGTTTTAATTAATACTCTTAGTACCAACGGAATGCAGTTTGACATTTTAATGCTTCTTTTAGGTCAACACGTATTAGGTTTTTCCCTCGATGGTATTGCTAACTTATTTTAGGTAGCGAGATTTATTACTTCTAGTTTATAAGCAAATAGCACTGTCAACCAAAAATGCAAGCAAGGGCTATATTACAATATAATTATACCGTATATGTGTGTGTGTGTCTATGTTGTATCGTATAACGCAGCGACTAAAATATTCCAGCACGTAGACATGGATTTTCTCCGAATTAGCATGTCGATGCTCGGTTGTTAAAGCAAACCACATGAATGGAACTGAAAAGCCAGTTACCGTCAAGAGTTAATGACCTCAGCCAAAATGACTAAGGGAAATTAAAAGTAGTCTGACAAGCCTTCATATTGATAAAAAGGTTCCTTTTATGATGTCACCCACACAGATACCACAAACTTGTATCCCTGCTGAGGTGATAAGGTCAGCACTTCCTGCGTTTCTGAATGATGTCACGCACTATAATTAATCACCCAACTCTAAAATAAAACCAGACACACTTCTCCTGTTAATATACATTGAAAGAAAAATAACTTACGGAGAATACATGCTTAGTTGGTCAAGACTTCACCCAGAATTGTAATTATGGATCTATTGATTATTTTATTTTGTTTTATACAAGAAAATATCCCACGTACATTTTTTTTTGTAAAATGGGACCTATTGAAAGAACGTATTATACATAGAATTTTTTTTGTGTGCCCAGGAGAAATACGTCAGTCGTGACCCTTAAGGTGCAGATGTGGAGATTGTGTCTCCTTGCAACTGTAAAACCTAAATACATTCACATTCATTGAAGAATGGAGAAACAGCTACAAGAAAAAGGAAATAATGGGAAGTTAACCAGGAATTTAAATGAAGACTTATGGCTGGACAACCTATTTTTCTGATCTCAAATGAGTGAATTATATCTAGGAACACCCCCAATTTGTAACCCTATACATCTAGCTGGAGACACAAAGGGTTAAAAGTCAAGCAATGCTGTCAGAATGAAGCGCTCAACTAATTTAATAAGGCTACAATTAACACTGAAAATCTCTAATGTATTTGTTAACATTATGACAGCAAGCTGTACCATTCCACTACATTTTTAAATACATATGGCTATTTTAGTAAAATATTATAGCGATTATTCATCAACATATTTTTATAAATCAATTTTTTTTAAATATAACGTTGTGGGATGCTTTTAAAGGCGCTTGCATACCTGTTTCCCAGTATCGAGAGCTAAATTTAAAAGTTGGGTAAAAGATTGATTAAATGATCCAAGTTAAAAATAAACGCTGCTTCTTTTAGACATACGAGGAATACTGCAATGCGTCGTAAGAAATTTGTTTCTGTAAGTAGATGATAAACACAGGGGTCACTGAGGCTGTGGGCTATCTTTAGTTTAAGCCCATCTAATAAAATGCTACAGTCTTTAAAATATTGATATCTTGTTTATAGGAAGCAAGAGATGGTCAATGCCATATCGATCTTCATGTCACATTCATATGTATAATAGAACATTAACTACTCAAAATAGTAGATACCTATGAATGTGCAATATATGAAATGAGTGTATATTATATTATATATATCTCACTCACACACATATATACACCAAATTATATATTGTTAGGCCTGGGCAAGAATAAGTCCCACATCTTAAAACAGAAAGGGTTAATGTATGTGGATGTAGTACCAAGTGTAACAGAAGTGGCTCCAATCTGACCAAAAACCGAATTCACTTTTTTGCTTGAAGAACAAAGCAGTTTCTAAAAGATAAAATACTAAATGACAGCCAAATAAAGACCGACATCTCAGGATTTATTTAAGGATGGTTTCTCATTAACTCCCAGGGAAACTTTCACGAGAAAAGCCGTGTTCGTGTCTCAGTTTCCATACATGTACCTTTTCGGCAAAAACTGAAAATCTAGATTTATAAATATGCGTTTCAGCATTTGGCAAAAACACGTTTCTTACTGCTTATTAAAATTTAAGAGGAATTAAAAACCTTTTGGTGACGTATAGAAAGAGTTAACGCCAAAAGGCAGTGTGCTGTGAATCATAGTTGTCTTGATACAGATATGCAGTCAACCACCCACTAGGAAGGCAAGCAATCACCATTTCCAAGAATGACTGGTTTTGCTTTAATGAGGTATAGCCTATCCTGACTGGTCAAGGGAAGCGTACATGTGGTATAATGAACCTCTGCACCGATTCATGAGTCAAACCGTGTCAGTGACTCAAAACAACTAGACATCACGTAATACAGCCTAGTGACTGGATGAAGAAACCACGTTATAGCTAATAAAAAAAAAAAGTCTGATATAGCGCTATGTAATAAAGTATTTACTATATTTAAAAAATTAAAATTGCGCCAAGTATAATTTTATATTTTTATTTTCACATGCATTAAGATATGGTGAAAATGTAACGAGGATCAGACTCAAGTTGTCTCACAAAGATTAATGTGGTGCTCAAAGTAAGCCACAGTCTGGTTGTTCAGATGAGAACCAAAATGATATATTACGGTAAAATAATTAAAATAGCTTTCTGCGAAGGTCTATCTAACCAGATACTTAAAGGATTTACATGATAATTACTAGTGTCCAGTGAAGTGTACCCAACTACCGACAGAAATAAGATAGTCGAACCAAATTAAAAGATAAAAAGGTAAAGGTCTACCAAAGTTCACATTTCTATTATGTTTAAAAATAATGGATGAGACTTTATTAAAAGCTCCAAGTCTTCAGCAAGGTACAAAGAGGATATTATAAAAACTTCTGTGGAACACAACATTAATACAAAATATTGATTTTAAGCAGAGGGGGAATTTATTTTTACTATAGGGTTACTTGGTTTAAGTTGTGTTGTACCCTAAGAGTGTGATCATGGCCATTTAATTTTTTTTTGTGCTGCTTTAATACTCAATTGGCAGCTGCACAACATCTGCAGAAGTCTGATTCTTTATCATATTTATTGTTTGAGAACATAAGGCTTATCGGCATTAATCTGCATGTTTCCCGGTTAGCAGGACAGATGTAAAGGAAAAGGGTCTCAGCATGGTACACCCTTAATATATAATATTACCTAATCCTACACCAACACTCGCTCCCATCTATATTCTCGTCTTCCTGTGCAGGTGACGTGAACAAGGGGATCACCAGAATATTTTTATTCAACGATAATTTAATTTTTTTTAAATTCAAATTTTACCAATTTATGTCTCCTACCACAACTTTGAATTGTATTTATAAACACTTATTTAAAATCTATACAACTTAATAGGGAGTGGCAGAGCTTAAATATGAGAGATTAAAGCAGAAACAAAAATAAATAAAAAAACACACCACACCAAAATGTAATTACAAAAAGTTTCTTTAATTTCACTTTATGGAAATACATTTGGGACTTTATTTCCATCATACAAAAAAAAGATAAATAGCTAGCATTGTCTAATAATGCAGATCTATTAAGTTTTAAACAAATGGCTGGCGCCAGTTGCAAGAATTCTTTTCATTCTGTATAGGTTGACAATCATTTTACAAAAACAAAATACAAAACAATTTTGATGTTGAAATTCATTTTAACTTATTTGTTTTTATTAGACCAATACTTCACATGTACACACCAAGGGAAAGGAAAGATGTCCTAAAAAAAAAAAGTCAAACATAATACATCTATATTAATTTATGGTTTATAACGCAAACTAAACCAATTTCAGTGACAGGCCACAACGATGATGAATGTAAGTGACACTTAACACGTGGCAAAAAATCCCTTGTCACCTTAATGTGTAGCACAAAAAAAAAAGCAAACAAAAACAAAACACATATACAATACATACATCGATCTACTACAAGATGGAAAATGTTGTCCATGTGTAGGCATTAATATGTGTTTGGTGAACAAACAACCTTTCACTTTAAGATTCAAGTCAAAAATCACAGTCATTACAAAGAGCTGCAAACACAAAGGAAGGCAAACTAAAACAGGTCATCGTGACACATTGTTAAAATATTTTCCCCAGGGTCTTAATGTTTAAGTGGTTTGTTTAAGGTAAATGTAATCTGGATTATCCAGCAGACAAAAACTATAGAAGAGGTCCTTTAAGAAACATAGCAAAGGTTCATATTCATTAAACGTGTACGGAAATAGATGGCCTTTAAACCTACTCAGATGGCATCAACAACATCTAACAGTCAATAGGTTTAGCAATGGAAAAAGTATGAATTTTGGAAGAGATCTTAAGTGGTTCACAGATTCCTCATTATATCCCTACCAAAGTGATCAGAGCACCAATGTATTTATATCCAAGTCCAACAAATAAAGTTTATTGAAACCTGTAATATTTAGTTCCTTAAAATGTTTTAAATGCCCCATGAGAGCACTCTGTGCTCGGGTAGGAGAAGCAAAAAAAAAAAAAAGCTTCAAGGAGAATATCTGTACATACAACATAGGTAAAAAATACCAGGTTGACCATGAGATTATAGGAAAAGATTTTCTAAATGACATTTTATATTGATATGTTTATTCCAGCAGAATACAGAACATTTACATCTTGCAGCAGTGGAACATCGGAGAAACAAAAACTCAAGGTAAAAGGGAATGCATGGTGAAATCCAGCACAGGAGAATAAATGACCTGAAGGGGTTTTGATGACTTAAATATTAAATATTTTTAAATAACCCACTACTTTTTTTTTGCTATATTTAATGATAAGTTATGTATAGACAGCAATGCTGATGCGTTCAGTGAGTTGTGCTTTTATTATGTTGTATCAGGGCTGGAGAAAGTAGCTGAGAGACAACATTTGCATGGCTATCTTAGACACAAAATGAAGTTATTTATGGCTTCCAAATCTTGTTTTGAGATCACCACTGCTACCAAGTGTCAGGAACTTCAAACAGAACAGAGGAGCTGCTGTTACTGCATTCTGGAAGACAAAAACACATCAAAAACTTTTTTTTTTTTTACAGTAACCTTTTTTTTTTTTTTGTAGCACAAATAACTTTGTCCTGTTGCAATATCCGTAAAATAAGCCACTAGAAGCAATTATATTAGTTTACTAATAGGAAATGGCGTACATTTAGAATAGTGATTCAGTTTGAGCATTTTTATGGAAAAATCAGACACTTAAAATAAAAAACATATTCCCAAAAAAAAAATATATATAATCTGCTAAATAAAATTACAGAATTTTTCACTTTGTGCTTTTTGGCATTTTTACTTATATCAGGTCCTACAAACGACTATACATACAGAAGTCCAAATAAACACATATAAGCCTGACATTATAATCACGATCATTTGTCTTTAAAATAAGATATGTCAATAAATCTCTGGCCAACATTTTTTTTGGTATTTTTATTCTGTAAATTAAGTAAAACAGATATAATTGAAATAAATGTGGGAGTGGTGAAAAGATTTGCACCCTGGCCTTTTAATCAAAAGGCCGCTTGTTACATTTTAAACATTAACGCTAAATTGTTGCAAATAGTATTTTGCTTGGCCGAGCTTCGCAAAGCTTGGACCCGATTTTGTGTTTCTGGAAGAATGTAATCTTTCCTTAATGGCTCATTCTGTCTGCTGCGGAAGCCTCTTGTAATCTGCAAACGCAGTGAAGCACCAGGGAAAAATGCATTTTATATTTAATAATCAACAGTATCGGCATCCGACCGGATCACTCACAACATTTTGGCCAAATGAAAAGCTGAGTTTATTAAGATAGTGTGCAATTTGTATGCAAGTCCGATATCTTGTACTTTAATTATTTCTAAGCAAATGTACAAGTTTGTCCTGCGCCGGATGATCTGTGCAACGAAACGATTGCAACTAGAATAGCAAACCTGCGGGTGAAGAGTCCGTTTTCTGGCGCTTGTGAACTTTTGCTTTCTCTTCCAGCTGCTCAGACGCTCCGGCCTCAGCAGAACCCGTTTCTTCTTCCTTGGCGTGTGAATCTGGATCTTCAGACACGGCCTCCTCTTGGATCGGGCTCATGCTCCTTTTTACCGATGAACTTGGGGCAGCAAAGCTGACAAGGTGTGAACAAATGTGTGTTAATACAGAGCTAGAACACTTTATTATGACATGAAAAAAACGATAACAAAAAAAAAACCAAAAGGATGCAAATAACCCCCCAAAAAAGAAGGCTTTTGGTTATGCTTTATTGTGAAATGAAAAAAAAATGATAACTATAAACAAAAAAACCCCCACAGAAGAGATTGTTTTGTGCGGCAGGATAGAGGAGCATAATTGCATTTTATGCCATGTAGCATTTATTCATATAGGAGCACATAGCCTGGATTATGTTAAAGGTTGGGTATGAATAGGCAGAGACGCTTTAAAATCCCTATCACGGCTAATTCACTCTGCATTCACTGTTATAACATCGCTCGGAACGTATTCGTTTGTCTTTTAATCCCACGGCAGGTCTAAGGTTTGGCATATTCTAAACAGTAAGCAGATACAGAGATATTGCTTCTGTTGTAAGCCTTTTACTATTTCCATATGGAAATAAATCTGACACTTATTCAAAACAGGCAGGAAATGTGGCATTTTAACAAGAAAAACAAAACACAACACATAGCATTTCATTAAAAAATAAAATATTACCCTGTAACTGGGGAACGGTACCTTAAACCTTTTTTCCTGTTCTGCATGATTATACGTCAATGCGTCCCTGCATTAAGTTGCTCATCGTTCCATTTACTAAAGAGTTTCAACTGCAGAAAAGGCAGAGTTGGCCCTGCATAAGGCATAAGTAACGTAGCATAGTTTGGTGATTTAGCTATACATTATACAGGGCCAGCTCAGCCCTTCCCGCAGGAAAAGCTCTCTCATTTGCCCTTAATATATATGGATATTCGGGAGTTCGGCATTTCTCCAAACACCTCTTTAGTGAGCGGACCCCTTTGTTAGACAGTTTAGGGTGTAGTACACGCAAGCTATTACTACTTGCTTAGAACCTTAAGCCGGCTGAATTTCGCACATTACTTTATACTGCACTGTACTTAACACTCAATGAAAAAAACATGCCCTCCAAGGAACATCCCCCTTTAAATACTTCCAACATGGCGTTATCACCCGCTAACGGAAAACTAGGAGTGCAAGACTGCGTTGATCAGACAGCAGTGCAAAAGTGAAGACAGTCCGAGATTCCACACTGCAGTTCCCTGCGCATATCCCCGGTATGAACGCCATCCCCAAAATACATCTGGCTGCCAGATGTTACATTCAAAGATATAATGTCCAGTAACATGGGATGGATGTTATTCCCAGTATGCATTTTTACATCAAGGTATTGCTCAAAAAGGGAGAGACCAGATTAATGACTTTTCTGAATGTCAGAGACATTTGGCTTGTTCAGCAGAAATGATCCAGATTTTTTTATTTTTATTTTATATATTTATTCTTTTTTTTTTTTCCCTGAACTTTTTTTTTATTTACATAAATGCAATAAATGTAAAAAAAATACAAAGCAAATGAAGATCATTCATAGTCCAATAAATGGGAAAATGTTGGCAGATGAGGGACTGTTACCCTATATCATACTTCTGTACAAACATACCAGTGTTTCAAGCACAGAAAAAAGAAGACCACGAAGAGCTCTACAACAAGGCGTTGCATAATAATCTACAGCGCCCGTGTTAGCCAGACATAGTACAATTTAACAGGATCAGAGAACACATCTGTTCCTGGATTACAGAATACATCGTTCCATTAATAAACTCCATTCCAAAACCATTGGTAGCCCACAGACCAGTTTGGGAACTAAGCTACACTTTATGGGGAGGGGGGGGGGCAGCGGACACCGGTATGGTGTGAACGGATAGTCACCTGTTCATGTAAAAATCTCTGGGATTCTGTGAAATGTATGAATTGTACTGAGTTTTTAACCGCTTCCTCTCCAAATCCTTCCAGCCATCTTCCGCCCATTTTCTTTTAGCTTTATTTTCTTCATTCCTTTTCTCAACATATTCTGCATATGTCTGGATTCGATAACTTTCTGCATACCTGCTGGTGTTAACGGCTGCAGGAAAAAAGACCAATGCCAAAAGTCATTCAGTGCAAAGAATCAAGCTTTGGAAGAAAGAAAAAAGTTTTTTGTTTTTTTTTTTTAAAAATATATAAATACAATTTAATAATGTAAAATGCAGCAAAGCAGTTTTCTAATGTTTCAAGCCTTTATCACACTCCAGTGACCAGAGCTTTTATTATTTTTGTACACTAAATGTGAAAGGAGCAATCAATTTATTTACAGACAGCGATTTAATTCCATACTAACGAAATTTCACTTTGGATGATGAACTGTACCAGCATGGTTAAGAAGTATATTATATATATACACACACACACACACAGTTACAGAAGAGGATTTGCACATCATTGTTTATTTCATTGATCCTCATGAAGGGCTTTGGACCACGGATTAGGAAAACATGAGCAGCAACTTTTAACGAAGGAAACACTCCAGCAAATATATGAACTTTAATGAATAAGTTAGTGTGCTTACGTATTTTATCGCTGGCCCCCGGCTATTCACCTTCCATCCTGTGCTCTGCAGCGAGCATATGGAGAAACTGTTTGGGGCAGTAAACTGTCCCTTTAATCGGCATCTGTAAAGTCATTTATGATTTTTGGGTTTCAGCAACTCTGTCTTGACTGCATGTCCCATAGAAACCAAACAGTCTAGCCATATGATCAAATGTGCTGATCACAGCGATCACTCCCTCGCTCCCCTACTTTACTCTTACCATGAAGCAGGGATAGAGACATCTTTTATAGTTTTATAAAAATAAGATGAAACATGCCCAAATGCCATGCATTGAAAGAGGTTAAACATTTCCCAAAACTTAATAAAAAAATATAAAATACAAAAATTAGTAAGTTGGTGCAGAATCCCTAGAACGATCGATGTTCGGTGGGGAAAACGATATATCTCTTGCAGCATGTCAGAGTTTTCTTTTAATGGGAAGCCATTAATTCATCACATACCTTCCATATTGCTCACTGGTATAAACAGGCTTTCTGAATATTTTCTTTAAAGTCTCATTACATAAACCAGGAGGTTTACTTTGCAAGTGTGCCAGCAAACAATATTAGTCTGGCAATCTTGTTAAGATCCATACAGTGCGTGGAAGAGAGCAGAAACGTCGTGTTTAGTAAACACTTAAAGCCTGGTTTGGCTTTTGCTTTGGTTCTATGCATCAACGATGGATGTTGCCATGACTGATGCCTGGTATTTCTCTAATAGCTCTCGTCATTCTTGTTGAAACACAAATCCAAAGTCCTAAAGCGCCGCCATATACGGCATATACAACTCTATTGTTTATCATCTTCAAGATAGTTCAGGTTCTAGTGTGCAGGATCTTTGGAGAAGACCAAGGCAGTCTAGAATGCTTCCCATATGGAGAGGCGGCTAAACGCCACATCCCTACGTTGTAGACAATGACTATATTCTATTCACATGGAAAAACTAGATACCAAGTTAAACTTTTGCATTAGACACAAAAAAATACCCTTCATGGTGCCGAGCTTCATGTGTAACTGATGGCTTTTCTGCTTTAACTTAAGTAGCATTAAAAAAAACCTCATTGCCTGCTTTCATACAGCAACAATTTACCAACATTCCTTCAAGTCCCAGCAGCTTTGCAGCTTTCAGCCTTTAATCTGCAAGCCAAGCTCTGGCCTGGAGCCATCTGGAGAACGGATGAATCAGCAAAATGAATTGGCTGTCAACTGGTGTCCTCTGCAGTTTCCAATTTAACTGTCTGGAATATTAAAATAATAAAAAAAAGGAGGTGGGAAAAGCATTGTTGCTTGAGCTATTGTACTTTTGTCACAGCCTTAGTGTCATGCACGGATCTCTTCGCTAGGTCATCCCCAAGCGGCAAACGCAAGCTCTTTCAAACTAATATTAGGAGTGGGTGAAATTATGTGTCAAAGTACAAATTCCTAATACATGTACGAACACACAACTTTTTCGACTGAATCGGTTTGTTGCAATGAGCTCTCCGTCAGGACTGAATATAGTACTTCTTCAAACCTTAAAAACTGTCAGTACTGTATCCGAAAGGCAATACAGCGGTGGCCTTTCAAAATATAACCTAAAACCGTCCAAGCCAGCACTGTGTGCATTATATCAGACAGAAGACGCAAACTTTAAAACGTAGTTTTGTGTTCAGTTTTGGAGTTTGTATGACATTTGCTTTCCCTGCAGAAAGATTTAAACGCTGATTTAAGCAACGCGGCTGCAAGTATTTCATTGTGCGCGCCAATCAAAATCATTGCAAATTCCACGGACTACAGTTTTGATTATTTCAGAGAAATCAACATAACTGCCAAAAATAAACCCATAAGGTTACATAAAAGATGTGGCAAATAACTCCTAGAAAGGTTTTCTTCATCAGACATGCAACTTATTCTGTGCAGGCCGAGCACCACACAATCCGAGCTTGACCTTAACGAGTTGTTAAAAATTAAAAAAAAAAAAACTTACCATGCAAGATGTCCTAACACAAACTGTCTTCTCAAATATAAGCTCCAGCTTCATCTAATGATCCCGTTCTCTACTCTGGGGTACATTTTACACATTTTGTAGACCGTGACATAAATCTGCATATCTAGTCTCCCCTTTTTGAATCCTTTAGGATTGCATCTTACGTGAGGTTTCTTTAAAATAAAAAGGTTGTGATCTACGGAACTGCTTAAATAGTATATCTAAGTACTAATTACAAAAGATGCTAAAAAGGAAAGAAATAATTTTCATTTGGAACTTGTGATGTGGTCTCAGATGATGAAAAGAATCCACCACAGGCGGAATACGATAACTTGGTTCTCGGCCAATCTATTGCCGCAGGGGAAAAATAACAAAGAAACCGTGCCAAACTCTTGTCAGTTACAGATACTGTAGCTGTATTATCACACCTGTGCACCCAAATATCCAGTGACTCATCTGTTCCAAGGAGCGGCGCTTTCTCCCCAACGACGAACCCCTCTTTTTTAACCCACAATCACAACTGCTAACTTGGTTCACATGGTATTCTTATAGGTTTACCAAAATGTTGTAATGTTGCATTATAAAGATCTACCATACAATACTGTTCTATGTTCTAAAAACGTGCACATATGAAATAAGCAGAGACACAAGACTCTGTCCAGAATCACTCTTCAAATGAGGTCTGCAGGGTTTCCATCTCTGATGGTAGCCCACTGGAAAACTTCAGTAATACCGAGGAAAGTTTGACGAAAGGCCAAAGAAAATTCTGTTAACAAAAGCCTTGTGTCAATCCTAAAGAGCTGGACAGAAAGACCCCAGACTTTTGCTGCCTTGTGGTAGAGAACACAAAAACCAAAAGACGAATACATGAACGATGGGATTGACATAGGTACAGTTCCAAACAACGTTGCATAAAACTCTTCTGTTAACAAAACCCCTAAAAAACAAAAGCTAATCAGGTTACATGTCAAACACACACATATACACATACACACACATATACATATATAGATATATACACACACTTGGATAACACAAGGCAGGTCATTAAACTAAAATTTATTAAGATCAATTCTAGTGCAAAATTCTACTTGGTAAGGAACAACCTATTCCACCGAGGGAATTTGGTCTGCTAATTGCTCTTTATAAAAAATAAAAAAACATGACCCAGAGCACAGATTAGAACGAAGACGCTGTAAAGTAAGCCAATATTGCATTATATCCCAGTGTGTAATAACAGGATATCTATCCAGTCTATTTCAGATTCTGCATAGACCTTTGATACATAAAATAAGGGTTTTCCTGTTCCCAAAATGTCAAACGCCACCCGCCTTTCAGACTATCCTAATGAATTAAACAATTTTAAAACAAAACCACCCTAATAGGATGACAAATTAGAGGGGATAATACAGTAGTCTGAAGAAACAAAATCTCAATCAACACAGAAAAAGAAACAAGAACATAATATTCCCAGTGCTGCTATGATAAAGCAGTAAACTATTTACAAGAAATACTCTAAGCAGAGTTACACTGGAAGGAACATTTAACAGAGATGATCTCTAGAGTAAGTCGCCCATAGAAGACTTATTTTTTTAAAGGATGTTAGCTCATGGATTTCTCCATTAAAGTAGCATTTAACTGGAAGCCATTAAAGCATAGAGGCACACAGCAATATATTAACTATTTCACATTTTTGAGCTGTTCAAGCAAAGATGTTTTTTTTTTCTCTCAAATGCACAGATGTTAAAAGGTAATTGCCGCCATTTTGTTTTTTGGTGGCAGTGGTATAGCTACTAGTAATGTGTGATTTGTAGGCTGGTCGTCAGGTAAGTGTTAACGTTCAGATAGCATACACGTGATTGGGTTTGGCGATCCCCACGGATTTCGATGATGGCTGAGATCCCATTGACTAAAATAGGAGCGTTACTGATCATGTGCAGTAGCATACTGCAGTATGCTCCCTGCTTTCAGTAGAAACACCTGGAGGAGGAGCTGACACCAAAGGACTGATAAGCATGCAAAACAGCACAACACTACAATGCTATTTTCAAGCGTTTTTTCCTACATGTATTCTTAAAGTAAAATGGCAGCATACAAAAACTGCAATTATTATTATTCTTTTTAGGCGAATAAAGTTTAGCAGACTATTAATTTAACAATTTCCACTTAGTGGCATTATCACATAAAGCCAAATGTACAATAAGCCTTCCTGCTCGCTATGGTGACAACCTATTAATGTCACCTCTTCTCTCACATGGCCAGCAAACTAAGAATAAGGAAACATTTAACCTGATTGCGTTAAGATTACGCTTTACTTCTAGCGAGCACCATTTGGTCGTAAGCGTTAAATTCAGCAGAGTAGATGGAAGCGTTCTACCAGAGGTGATAAAAATCGAACCCACACCGCTATAACCACGCAAATTTTGAAGTGCAATAAATAAGTTACACAAGAGGTCTGTGACTTATTAAAGCTCTAAGCTGTGCATAGCTGCATGGTTATAAAGGATAACTCGTGTTCTAAAACCATCAGGATTATGAAGGCCAATAAATGCAATCTGGATCTAAGATGTTGACTCTACTGTACTATTGTTAACCGATAAAAGGAAAATCAAAAGAATCTTACAGCTACTAACAGTCAAAAAAATGCAAAACTGATGTTTACTAAAAAAATAAATAAAAAAAATGTATATTATATATATATATAAAAAAGTCCAACGCAAACTGGTCAGATACAGGCCATAATATCCATGTACATTCAGATATACGGTACATTCATACATAATTTTCAAGCGTCGGCCATCAAGTGTCAGCTTTTAACTTGCTATCTACAGGCAACAATGCTTTCAATTATCAATATTACAAAAACGGTCTTGGAACCTCGAAGTGCATCAAAGCTTTAACCACTTGAAAGTGAGTACGCAGAACTAGCCTAGCTCAGCGCTTGTACAGGCGCTTACTCCTTCCAAAGCTGCAGCATTTATATATTTTATAAATCAAGTGCAATTATCTTCAAAACCCATTAGAACACTATATTTCTGTGAAAAATCATTCAGAATGGGGAATTTCACATTTCAAGTTTATATGGACCTAAGCTTATCTTAAAATTAGATAAAAGTTTATTCAAAAACTTAATCTGATACCTGAAGCATTAACTTTCCTTCGGACCTAAAACTAAATGCCAGGTTTGTCGAGGAGGCCTTGGTGGAGTTACTGCTGCCTGGCATCTGCCAACATTCCTGCCAGGCCGCCTTTGTTAAAAGGTCCCTATGCTGCACTCTTTCCCTGCATTCTCCATTTTTAAAAATTATATATACGTATAAAAGGAAAAATGAAGGTGTGTAAATAACCAGGATCCCAAAAGCCAAATGAGAGCCCAACATTGTAAGCAAATAAGCCACCGTAACTTTAATTGAGCCTTGCCAGGAAAGGGTGGAACATATTTCTTTCCTAGGCATCAAACTTCATACTGCAATAAAAGGTCAACAAGCTTAAGTTGCACTTAATGACTTTACTGCTCTCTCAGGGGGACTCTGCCGTTGCCACAAGCGTATTTATTATTTGATGATTGAACCAAAAGACAAACTTCGCTGTGGGATAAAGACATGTTTAGAGGACTGAACAAACGCAGCAGAATGATTTATACCTATTTGCTAGGTAATGTAAAATATTTTCATAAACAGAAAGCATGATAGGTCTTCAATAGCCTTGGGAAATGTTTCAGTGATAATATTACTCCACAGTCCACCCAACTATCAAGAAAAAAAAAAAAAAAAAAAAAAGTATAAAAAGCAGGCCCGTATTTGTAACCGGCAAGAAAACGCAACTGAAGTTTGGGAATGCCTGCAATGAGACCTCTGACATTGTGGTATGATTGAAATATTTAGGATGGAAACAATGAGGAGGAATAAAAAAAAACAGATTCAAGAGTCAACAACAAGAGCTTGTTTCAACAGGCTGCCGATTGTCCGGGCAGACTGGTCAATACGCCCATTATGCCACACAGCTAGTTAGGAAAAGTACACTTTAGAGCCATTTAAAGGAGCAGGCCATTTGGCACGTACTGCAAGCAAACCAGCGCAGGCATTCTTCAGACTTTTCTACCTCTGGAGGCCCCTACTATAAACAGGAAGTGTACTTGGGTACACTTCCTGCACAAGCTCTGTAGATATTCTGTTGATTTCATTAAGAGTAGCCGCAACAAACTCAAGCATGCCAGCAAAATGCTAATCCCCCTTACTTTCAATGGGAGTGCAGCACATGTAGAAAGTAATTTCTCTAGAGGAAAAGTGACAGATTTCTCATTGTTTAATAATAAAAAATACTTGCACTGACCGGCATGCAGTAAAATGCATTGGCATCCGTGCAAAATAAACACAACCATGGGTGAAAGAGTCAGATAAGTTGTTGGCTACACCGCGCACCTTCACGGATGCTTCTTACCAGAAGTTGCAGTGCTATGAGTTTGATTTCAGTGAAGACCAGAAGTATAGTGAATAAACTACTTTGTGTGTTTATTAGCAAAGAGGAAGTTCATTAGGAGGGTTGCAGTTTCTGCTGTCCATTATTAACCCGGACAGGATTTTCCTACAAAATTGCACTAAATTGGCCTTGCTTACTGCATGGTTCAATCAATAAGGTGATTTTAACATTTCTTCATAAAGCTTTGTACTATCCAGAAGTTGAAACGTTCATACACATTTGTAGAATAAGATACACGCAGGCAGGTTGTTGCTCCTATAGTCCACGTACCCCCCCCCCAAAAAAAAACAAAAACTACCAAAACAAAAATGGTAACATAGATCAGTTTTTCTAGTTAGTAAATTGCTGTTGTGTTTCCAATACTGAATCTAAACACTGAATAGAAATAAGTAGTTCTCGAGATGCTGTGGCAGTGATGAGTCTGAAGCTTACTTTACTCCACCTAGTGGTTTCAACATTATTACGTCCTATAAAAAGTTCAAAAATAATTTTTAACTGGGGTCTTTAGCTGCAGATAAGAGGAAGATTTGAGGGAGAGACCTCCGAGATCCCATAAGTTTACAGTATGTGCCTTTTTCTACATTGGTCCAAGATAAGCATCGTGGGCCAGTATGACTATATTTCTCCATATTACCAGGTGAAAGCCCAGTACGCAAGATGTTCTTTACTTGGTATTTCAGGATTTAATGCTTAATAAACTGCTCACATCCGCTGCTCTACACATCAATGCATCATTAAAAGAGAAGTTGTGAAGTCTGCCCGCTCAAATCTGACCTTTGTTTTCAAAAACATGTAACAAAAGTTGATTGTGAAGCACTGTAGTAAAGGACCAACAAAAAAAACAAAGTAGAGATATATACATTTATAAAAATCCAGATAAATAGTTTCCCTGTCCTGAACTCAGGGGAGGGAACAAAGTCTCACGCCCAAGCTCTATTTTTTATTTTAATTTTTTTAATTTGGGCAAGTCAAATACATGGAGTTCAAAAGAAGGCGAGCACTAGACAGATGGAAAGATTAATCAGAGTGTGAGAGGCAAAGCGGAAGCGGAAGGAGAGGCAGATTAGATAGTTAGAGAAATGGTGACTAGGGATGCAATATATCGGTGGCTGAAACATATCGGCCAAAAATAGCATTATCAGCAACATGCCGAAATTTTTTTAAAAAAAGCGTAAAATAATCTGCAGGGCCCTGCTTACCTGTGCGTTGCTCACTCTCTTCTACAACCCAGGGAGGTGGGGGAGGGTGTATGAACGAGTAGATGTGATTGAGGGAATGATTCTGTGAATGAATGAGTATATGAATAAGTGCCTATTATAGCATGGATGTGTAAGTGGGGGGGGGAAGATAAGGCTGTTAGTGATGTGCAGACCCCATGCTGCTGGCAACATCAATACACAAGGGGGCAGCTAGCCAAATTTCAGCATGATAGCAGTGTAATTGCTGTAAAATTTTGGTGTGTTGGGAGAAAAATGGGTTCTTGAACTTCCATAATGGAGGCAGTTGCGAGAGTTATAAAGTGCGAGAGAATGAGG
This sequence comes from Spea multiplicata, assembly GCA_009364415.1. NCBI lineage: Eukaryota > Metazoa > Chordata > Amphibia > Anura > Pelobatidae > Spea > Spea multiplicata. Next base: position 92,206 of record VKOC01000732.1, read on the forward strand.
GCTCCAGCAAGCCGTCCGACTGCAATAGGGACATGGCAGGCCGAATCCGAGCATCGCTAGATAGTGAGCAGGGCACCATTTACTTACCATATTGGTTTATCTTAGTTTGTCAATTAATGCCATACCCTTTGAATGTATGTATTTTAACACACTGTACATTGCTGGCATTATGTAAAAAGTCCACTTGAAGAGGTATCTCGTGCTTTAGCACATAATGTTAAAAGTATTTTCCTTGAAAGTCAATGAAAAAAAGGCAATATTAAGATGACATGCTTTGACCAAAATATAGCCGTGACCATAGAGGAAAATCTTAGACAACATCAATGTGTTCATTGCTAAAAATGTGCGCACATCATATCAGAGTGCTTCTTTCATCATCCTGCCAGCCTCCCCACAAATACTTCTTTGCTCTCGGCCCGGCTACTTCCTCCACAACGACACACATACACACATATATACAATCTTAGAGTATTTAGACCTATAATCTAAAATATCACAACTTTTATAATTAGACTGTATACAGAAAATATTAAAGATATATTATCAGATTAAGTGGGGATGAGCTTGGTGGGTGTAAAAGCAAGCAAAAAAAAAAAATTGATTTTTATTTTTTATGGAATTCTGGGAAGCTTGAAGCTATGGGTGCATGATATGCATACAAAGTTTTAGACCCGGGATTTGATGGGAGTTTAGACACCCAGCACTTCTGCAGCTGCTCTAATCTCAAACTTTACAACAATTTAGGTACAAGTGGCCTGGTCTGCTCAGGTTCCTGAGGCAAGCGTACGATGCACGGTAAACCCTCTGCAGTTTTATATATCCGGGTGCTGACACATGGAACAGTTCAACAATATTCACTGCCAATAAAAAGGACAGTTGCTCTCCATCTGGTGGATCTAAATCAAATGCATAGCAGGAAGTCAAGTGGCAGCAAACTCAACTTTCCATCCAAGATAAATATGATGGAGCCATCACTGAATTACACTTGTGAAAAGAAATCATTGCATTAAAGTTAGTCTCTGTACTGGCTCCTTAAAGAATAACCTAGCTTGTGTCTAGCTTCCCCCCCCCCCCCCCCGAGGCTAAACTATTCAAGCACCCTGTTACACCGTAATAAGCAATTATCGTCATCAAAAAAACGCCAGGCATGGCTCACCAAATAGGAAGTGAATTTACAGATAAAATGACAGATAAGAGGAACAGGTTAATACTGTGAGGGAATTAAAACATGCATGGGATATCCTGAATCTAAGAATTACAGATTTAGACATTGCCATTGGCAACGATTCAACATGCCAAGGCTTTCCTACCATACGTGCCAACACTAAACAATACAACGGGCCAGGGGTGCACTTTTTCTGCATTATTGTGGCCCATTATTGGATCCTTACTATACGACACGTCTAAGGACCAAGTGTAAGTCAAGTTCTACGCTCCTATGTTTGCAGTGACTCAGACAAGATATTCAGCTCATTCATGTGAGAAGGTCCAGGATCCTGTTAAGTTGGTGAATTGAGGGTTTTTTTTTTCCATTTTTTACAAAGGCTGAAATGCAAACAATCTTCTGTCTCTTTCCTAGGAGCTCAATGCATGCTTCCCGACAGTCACGGTTTTTGGACGGTTCCAATTTATGCACGTTGTCCTAGGCAGCCATCACACTGCCCCACTTTTGCAGGCAGTATAGCGCATGAGCCAGTTGGGCCCCAGGGCCATTTAGGGGAGATCAAAGCAATAGAGATACGAGTGGTTGAAACAGACGTAGTTTGCAGCTATCACATTGCCTCCTTGCCACGCTAGGCGCTTAATTGGGTAAAGTAGGCTTGGTGGCCAAATCTTGCACAATGCCGCTTCTGGGTCAGCCCCCTCCAACACTACAGCTGTCACACACGGCATCTCCCAGAGGTCCCTCTATCATCCCAATGTCCCCAATTTTGTCAACAATGGTGAATCACATTTTTCTGCAGCATAACCAGGTACAGACCAAATACATCTAAGCATTTACAAGAACGTATACACAATTTAAAGTAGAAAGTCTAGCAATGCCCCTAAAGCCAAAACACACCTCTTCAGATGCTGGAGTTATAGATACAGCTTTTATTTTACAAAAGATAATAGAATAAAATAGTGCAAACTGAAGCAGCTTTTTTAGGTTTTGGGAAAACCATGTAATTCTGGGTTCTTTATACCCAATTGAAAGGGTACTTTCAAAAAGTATGATACATGTCAACTCTTCAAAGCCCTAGAAGAGGAAAACCTCAGTGCACAAAGTTTTGCACAATATTTTAAATTCCTCGTGCAGCTGAATTACTAATACAAGTTTCGACAATGGACATGCTGGCAGGAGCTTAGCTGGATGGTTTCAATTTACTTCTAAGCCACGAGAAGAAACATTGGATTTTTACACTTTGGGTAAGCAACAGCGTTCTATAAGCACCTTATAATGTTTTAATTGGCAAAACCAAAGTCTAATGCAAATGTTTCTCTGTCTGTCCGGTTTGGCTTGGTGTAAAACACGAAGCTGTCATCTATAAAAGAGAGGTGGACCTCAAGCTGCACTAAAAAGTACGATAAAATAGCGTGTTGACAGGAAAGGCCTCTACACCGGTGGCTAGGATTCTTTTCACAAGTTCTTGTAGGATATCACATGACAAATTATAGAAGAACTGTGCTCAAAATGCATGCAACATATATTTCTTTCAATGGGCACTTTAATGTATATGATAGAGGGGTTCGTGGATAGATTCTGCAGTAGCTTCATATGCATTCTTGTTGAGGACCCTGCATGGGACACTGGGGTGTGTACCTCAAAATGATGAATCTTTAGATTCTTCAAAGGTTGCAAAGGGTGAAAATGAGATAAAAGTGGGTGGATTAAATACACGCCGTCCAAAGACTATGCACAAGCTCATACCAACCTGCAGGGAAGCTGTAAAACCCTGAATGAAGCATGAATTAAGATCTGTGGCAGATTTCCCCTGCAGGAAGGGATGGACCTGCCCTGCATAAATGCAGTGTTTGATCCATGGAGAGACTCAAGAACCATTCAAATGTAACTCTGCATTATACAGGCTGGCTCAGCCATTACTTCTGGATTGCAATATGAAGGGTTATCAGTGAGTTGAAACCTCAAGTTGCCTACCAAAGCGGAGAACATCCCACCATAACAATGGCAAGAAGCCATAAACACCAGTACTTTCTTGGTAGATTAGATGGCCTTTGTGCATTTCCTGAATCCTAGTGACTTCGTGTAAAAGTATCTTTATTTTAACACCAAAGCTTAAAGAACAAGCAAGTTCTTATTTTTATCTAGATAATTGCATGTCTTCTCAATCCAGATATGCCATTAGGTTTCAGAATTGTTCCAACAGTAATGGTTAAAAAGTGTTAAGGAAATCAGTTTGGAAAATGTGTCACAGCAGCTTTCTAGTCATTGTAACGAAGGAGCTCTTTCTACATAGCTGCTATCGCACTCCTGTGCTTTTAACGCTGAAAGAAAAGTCTGTTTCTACTGTGAAGTGCATACATCATCACTGAATGTTTACCTTGGCATGCTGACAAATCTGATTTCTAAAGCAGAACGCCAGCATTCCAACTCCTCGTTACTGAAATGCACAAAGCAACGAAGACAACCTAATTCAGTTGCGCAATGGGCCCAGTGCATCCCTCAACTAGCAATCAAGATTTGCCCCACCACTGCTAAATAGGAGTAGCATATTTCCCTAGTACATTTTACATATAGTCAAGTAGATTCTGTAGTGTTCTTATACTATGGAAGATGAAGAGTAATATAAGTTTAAAAAAAAAAACCCACCGTGTTAACACAAGCTTACTGGCATATTGACAGAGGAGACCCTGGCCTTGTGAGCATCTATTAAGATGCCAAGGCAAAATATTATTTTAATGTTCACTTGAAGAGCTTGTATTTTAGCATTTCAAAGGCATTCAAACTGGGGCCAGCGCAAGACACCGTGCTGCCTGTGTCCAGAAAAAAAAAGTACTGCCCCCTGAAGCCACGTCCACATTATGTGACACCAACAGCCAGACATACAGACACACCTACATTCACAACCAGGAACATTCATTCATTCACACTAACTTCACTGGGAAAAAAAACACCCACTTACAATAACACCCACCCAAACACACTCACACATGAAGACCTACACACAAACTAAAAATCACACAGACAAACACACACTGAGTCACCACACTAGCATCTCACCACTAAAGCCTCAGGAAGAGCTGCCGTCTGGGCCCCACGTAAGGCCAGCTCCGAGTGCAGGAAACAATAGAAAGTGAAGGTCCACTGCAGCAAGAGATGTATAATTAACCAGTCTGGGGATGGTTTAGTCATGCTGTCCCATTAAGGAAACTTCTAGAATTACCACAAACTAAAGACCATAAGTCATTTCAGTTCTGCTCCTTTCCTGCAAGTTCCTGCCTCTACTGCCAATATAAGCTCTGGCCGCAGATATTGCAGTTTATAGTTGTGACAAAGTTAAACTCCCATCAAGAGAAACGTTTAAACAAGATGTCGCTCTGGCTTGTTTGTCTGACACTAAACAAATCTCACAAATTAAACAAAAACAACCAACGTCTTTAAAGCTTTAAGAACGTTAGTCGGCTTTTGTATAAATAAGCAAGTTCCTGCCATAGAGGGCCCAAGCAGCCCAGTGTTGTATAGGAGATTAGAGCAATGGCTTATTGTGCGCACGGGGTATAAATTGCCATGTGTTGGCACGGCACAATTTAAGCAACAAGCCCTGCAATGAAAGGGAAAGGCTTCTCCGGATTCCATTTGCAGCCATATGCTGCATGTCACGAGAAGCCTCTCGACACACTGCATTTACTTAGCGCAACGTATACAAAGAACTAGTGTACAGTGACAGTAAAGCAATGTAATAAAGGCAGTGTCTGCTTCTACACGAGGAGGAGAGTATATCAGAAACGCCTGCAGTAACTGAAAATCTGATAGTTAAAGGGTTTAGTGAATACATCTACTCCAAATATTACAAGGCGGAAACCCGCAGCAAGTTTATCCTGGAAGAATGGCTTGCCATGCATAATGCATATGCTGCGAGATGAGTGAAGAAACCTCATCGCTTTATTGATATGGCGAAGGTTAACCAGTTACGACCATCTCAATTCTTACAGAACAGTCGTTCCGGCCACACACAAAACGCATTGTCAGCTGGACTCTGCAAAACCCCAATTTAGTAAATTGAGCCGTAAGACACCCAAAGCATCCCCAAGACCCAATGGCCACAAAGGGGACCCCACACTGTAGCATAGTATGCGAGAACATATTCGTAGGATCAATGCTCTATTGTTACAGAATTCTCTTCCCATCTACACTCTTCACAGCCCTTTTAAGTTGCCACTGGCCAGTCTGACTATTTGGCAGTAGCACGCCAGCTGTTAGGAGTCTTGCAGATGTAGGTGTTGTGGTCTGATAAACATGCCACTTATTCCAACAGCTGGCACGCTGCAGATGGGAAACACTGGCTTCATTTCTATTTGGTCCAACAGCAGCTGGTGGGCTGCACTTAAACATGGAATGAGAAGAGGACCTCTGTCTGTGTAAGCCAAGGTATATGTATTACCCTTTATTTATATTGTGCCAACAGTTCATGCAGCGCTTCCTACAATTCATATACACACACACACACACACACAATATATATACATATATAATTACACACACACGGGGAAGGACAGAACTACGACAGACTAAGAAACCAATACATTAGATAGAGAGCCCTGCTCTAGAGTGCATTAAGTAAAGAAGCATCAAAATGGACATAAAGACAGAGCCTGAATGATCTCCAAATGTTTTCCTTGATATTTTTTTGGCTTCCTTCCCATGCTCAGACTATAAATGCGTGTATAATGACATTCAAGAAAGTGCGTGCATGAGATCAATAAATCATACACCAATTTTGTGTCCTGAACATGAAGCATGACTTCCCATGCAAATGTAGCTCTAGTTACTTTATTGCAAATAGAAAAACACTCAAAACTATTTGAGGTAAATAAACCAAAGCCCCCCTCGCCCCCCAAAATGAAAACCTAGGAATTACATACATTCTCAGTTACTTCAGATATTCGGATCACCACAATCAGCAAAATGGCAAGTTCGGCCATTATAATAGGGCTGTATGTTAATTTATGTATTCTATAAGCACTGGCCTGACACTTTAAGGCCAGCGACCACTGGTACACCGCCATGAGCTGGAGGTAAATGGAGGTAAATGAGCCACTTGCCGATCTGGCAGATGCCCCTTTCGAAAAAAAACGGCAGTGATCGATATTTCTAGAGCAGAACTAAATGTTTCCGTGAAACAGCTAAAATACATGGATGAAGAATATACAAATGTAACTGCATTCGTACAGCTCCCATGTTATACTCATGTTAGCCGTGTTATCTGGGTGGGGGCACTTTATTAAAAGCATGGAAGCAAGAACATGAAAGTTACAAACACGTAAAAGAGACAAAAGTAGATAAAGGAGAATGTTTACAGCATTAGAGAAAAAAAAACACAAAAGAAACAAAAACAAAAAAACAAACACATTTTTATAGTATTCTGAAATGCGACACCCAGGGTGGGAATGTTGTTCGGCGACAATTCCAACAGGAACAACCCTGGGTTTCTAGGAGAGAGGTGGTAGGTTGTTTTTGCACTTATGGTGAACTGGCCCTGTATAATGCATAATACAAATCTCACAAATTATACAGGGCCAGACAAGATCTTCCTGCCGCAGGAGCTACAAAGGGTTGGATCATCATGGCGCACAGGGAAGTCAAGAAGCCAAAACATTTGCCAACTCTTCTTTTAGTGAATAAACCCCAAAGGCAATGTGCAAAGTCCTCAGTCACAAGAAAGTGTTTTTGGAAGCACAAGTTCAACACATCAATTTATCAACAAGTGCTTGTGTATTTTACTCTTAACAGTCATAAGAACTGAATACACGGAAAAACAGAGGTTTGTGACTATCACATGTCAACCACAAAGTCACATGGTATCGTCACAGCAGATTTGTTTAAACGGCTATTTTAAACAAAATGTGGGGGTTGTAACCATTTAAATCATCATTTTAAAAATGCTTAACTTGATACGGATTACATTTTTACTACTGACAAACATATGTACATATTCTTAAATTGTATTTTTTATTTAGTAAAGCAAAAGATAACAGAAAAACACACAAAAAAATATCTTACATTAACATCACCAAGACTTACCTATTTGAACCTGTTCTGACTGGCTTAGAGATACAAACGCCGATGTATCATCAATCCAAGATACTTGAATATTACCTGAAAAAGAATACAGGGAGTAAAGCGGCTATAGAGAGCTATAGTACTTTAAACATTCATACACACAGCTTAAGCAGGGGGAATGCATTCACATTTTTTTAGCAGTAGAATTATTCTATACAAATCCATATACAACGGGAACCTCCACAAGTTTTCTATTAGTTCCTAGCAGCTAAGCAGATATATCTGCTTCTCTTACACGTAGCAAAAGAAAAAGTCTGCAGAAGAAAAAAAAAAACAAATAAAAAATCATCAACCCCTCTACCCATCATTCCTGCTTTTCATGCAAGAAGGCATTCATTGCCCCCACCGTTAAGATATTTTTAAACTTTTGCCACTTATCTGATAACTCCTTGGATCAAGAAGCTCTAAAGTATTAATATTCCCTCTTCCAGTCTCAGAGGATGACCTCTAATTCTTTGTACATTTGTGTTGCTGAACAGGCCACCGGAGCGCTCTTTTTATCGGCCCCACACACTTATACAATATTATAATATCCCTTCTAAGCCATTGTTTTTCTAGCGTATATAAATGCAGCTTGGTTTTAGTCTCTTCATAACTAAGATCTTTTAATTTTGTTGCCTTTTTAAAAAGGACCGGTGACCAGAACCTTTACATTAAGTAAAGGATTATATAAAATCAATATATCCTTCCAATTGGGACTAAATAGATCACTTAATAGGGCTTCATAACCAACATAAAAGATTCACACTGCAATGCAAAGTCCCTATACATTGTGCCCGCGAAACATAGCTAATGTTTGGATACAAATGTAGTGTTTATCTTGCTTCCTCCTCGCCTGACTACACTGCATGCTGCTCATTTATACATGAAAGAGCCCATTTAAGCAATTTTCTTGGAACAAACATCACGTTTAACGCTAGACCCAAAGGCATCACTCAACATACACCGCTGTATATGGACCACTTAATGTCACAGACTGATCACCGGCTGATACGGGTTACCTAGAGAATACAACTCTACGCGGTGATGGAGTAATAATCCCGCTATTGGCACAGCAAACGTGTAACGTTTATCTGTGCACTTTAGGAAGAGATGTTCATTGGTGATCAATGCCTACTTTCTTCGCATTTCACAGACAATAATAATAGGCATGCAGGTTTGTTTTACGTTTGTAAGATGTTCGGTACATTCCAGCAACTTGTGTGCGACTATAATATCGTGACAGCTAAACCTGTAAAACAGGGCTGCCGAGTAACTCCGTACGAGACAAAGAGACCATATTCTATATTCCAATGAGGTAAATTCAGATTATATCATCGGGTGATTTTAATTGTATGTTTTATATAGCACTGTATATAAATGCCTAGTTCAATATTAAGACACTTAAGGAAAATCATGGATTTACGCGTGGCTTAAGCAGTGCAAACCGCCTTCCCCCGGGAGAATCTTTCAGCGGCAAGCCCTTATTATCTTAGACATGCCTTATGATATCTCCAGAACGAGGCCTCAAAACAGCTTTTTAGTTTATTCTTAAATTTCTGTGTGCGCCTTAACACATTTTCTGACCTCCAGTTGTGAATTCCGTTTTTCCTGGAAACAGGTGCAATGCAGTCTGCACAAACTGCTCATTTATGACATACATGCCATGAAGTGTTTAAAATAATCAAAAAATGGTCAAATCTCAATACAATAAGCCCTAAACATTTGATTTTCATAGGATACCTGTATCAAAGTCATAGGACAAGGTTTAAATTAACTGGCTTACATCCACCTTACAAAAAAGTTTCAAAATGCATTTTATCTTTGAGTTAGAGACTGGAGAATACTGCTCATCTTAAACACTATAGCACAGGTTAATAAGGACGATGAGGTCACTTTAATAAAAAAGAAATGCATCCGGCTATAAACCACACGGAAAACAATCCGAAACCCTCTAGCGTAGGCTGTATAATTCCACATGTGGGAATATTTGTAAAGATTTCACTAATCCACATAATTTGGTTCAAATAAGACAATATAAGTAAGAAATAGTGGGGGTAGAATTAAAGGGACAGTTATTTTTAAATTAACCTGTAAGGCTTCTTCTCAGCCTCTCATTCTTTAAAGAGTTTTTATTTTATTTTTTTATGGGAAATACTCTGCAGAGATATTAAACCTCAGACATTTTAGTTCACAACTACGTTCTATGTCGATTGCGCATCTAAAGTGGTAGACATATCCAAGGAACGTTTGATCAATTGATAACCAGGAGCTATTTATAATGTTACAGAAAATAACCCCAAAGGACACCATTAATGGATCAGCAATTGTCCACTACAAATTCCAATTTAAAAATAAATAAATAGTATCAAATCTGATTCATACCACACTATTTAAATATTTCAATGTCTTACCAAAGGCACTGAACAGCTGGTAAAGGTCGCTTGTCTTCCACTCTTTTGGAAAAGCAACATGAAGAACATTGTCTCGTTTTGGATTCACTAAACAAAACACAAAAAAAAACATTAAAAGCTAGAATACAAACAGGAGAGAAAGCACACAAGTCATGCCTGCAGCTTGGCAATAGCCATATGTTATCCGCATTTCAATTTATTTTAAAACGTCTCGAGAGAAGCGTACATCAGCCCACTATAAACAAAACTTGCGTTTATGAGTGGTGCAGTTTTGTAATACAGGCAGAGCGTCCACCTGTAATCTACTCCATAAATCTATTCATAAAGACTTGACGCTGCGCCCAAAAACGCAAGGCGGCTGGCTGTGGTAACATCAAGGTAGCAGCTGAAGGCTCTATTCTCACATTTGGGATAGAAAGATCTCAAAGCTTACAGTTTCCGAAAAAAAAAGAAATGACGGCTTACAAAAAACGACTTGGCATCGCACTCTGGCATGACGACGTGGAAATCTTCATCCAAAATATTTTCAGCATAAAAAAGGTTCACGTTAGTCAGATTTCCCCATACATCCATAATTTGTTAAAAAACACTTACACGCCACTCATGTAAAAGTGCACCGTGGAAAGAAACAAACCAAGGTGAATGGTTGGGTTCGCATAGCTGCCCTTTTATCACAGTGCCGATAAAGAGTTAAATTTTTTTAACTGTGAGTACATATATTGTGGAGATGCACACCGTAAAAAATACTGGGCCATTATCAGGCAAGTTAGGAGCCAAAAATCAAGGCCACATTTAGTATTTTTGTTCTGAAAATATCTACTAGTTTTTTTTTTTTTTTTAAATGGAAGACTGCCAAATTCTAGCCAGGTACTTGTCCGGAAACTTCCGATGGAGAGATTTCTTGGACGGGGGGAGGAAAACAAAAATTTATTTAAAAAATTACACAACAACACGTCCAATACAAACGTCCAAAAACATAACTATTGTTAGATAGCAACTGAGGTTTCATTTCTGTCCGAAAAAGTATTAAACATCAAAATTTATAACCACAGTAATTGTGCACGATGAAGGAAGATAATACGGAATTTATGATATCATGTTGGGGCGATGGCAAAACACAAAAGGAACTTGTTTATATCAGTCCAAAGCATATGGAGTGTTTAGGAACTTTTGACCTTGTGCAAAGGCAGTCGCTTTCTGTAAAGTTTATAATAAAGACAATTGATGTTTAACTGAATGAGATATTCTTAAGTGGGGGAAAAAGAAAAAAAAATCCTGGTAAACTACAAGATAATTTATTGCAAGTATTTCTTTACAAAATCAGGGACATAAAACCTTCACGAAGAGACTTATTACCAACGGATTATCCTGCTTTGCCAAATGTAATTAAATAATATTTTAAGAACGCAAAACTGCAACTATCCACCACCATCTCCCATGGGCAGCAAAAGCACAAAAATGCCCAAACAGCGTGCATTAATTGGCCAAGAATCTGCATATTTTAGGAGTCGCTTAAAAATAATAAATAAAAAAAAACAAAAAACCTATCACTCCTCCGGTGCCACAACCCAAGAGGGATGCAGCAGGTAGGCGGAAATAACGCAGCGCCATAAACTTGTCCTGCTTTGCACATAAATATGGCAGCCTCACGTTACCAAAGCCCCGACACGGAAAAGGCACGGCAAATGCAGCCTTAAACACAAAACCTGTGAGCATTAGCTCGAGGTATAAAAACACATCTTAAGCTTACTTGTGGGTTCCTTTAGTAAATAGTATGTGGAGGCGAGAAAGGGCCAAAGTCAACGCATCACATTAACGATGGCCCCTTTATGGTAGGAGAATACCATAGTTTGTGTTTTAAGAATAAACTTTGCACCGAACAAATTCAACCAAAACCCAATATCAACATTTATGTTCTCACAATAGACAGTTTTCTACAACTTAACGAACAAGAACGGTATTACTTACAGTCCGGGCCTTCTAAATTGAGATAAGGAATGTCCATAATTCTCATCAAAAACAGCCTAAATAGTAAAACAAAAATAAAATACATAGAGAATTAATAGAGAAAAAGGACAACTTAAAGATGTAAAGCAGCTGCAATTGCATAAAAGTATATAGAAAATTGTGCATTTACACAAAAAGCAATTCTCATGGCCGAGTTCTGTCTTTCTGGTGTCCGTTTATGTTTATGCCAAACATCTCCGTTGGGCGAATAGTTTGTTTTGTCTGCATTGCTGCCTCCAAGCACCATACTATAGGCATTCTTTTTTTTTTGAATACACAAAAAAAAGTTTATACATTTAGTATAACAGTAGCAATATATGGTATAAAGCAATAACATTTATAATGCATTAAGATAATCACTTAGCTCATAAGCATCTCCAGTTGCTACAAATTGTCCACATACGATTTTTTCATAATAAACCAATTTGCGCAATAAAATATTTTGATTAACCCACAAAGAGTTCAGGCGAATTGCTTAATGTGAATAAGTCCAAGTACAAAAACAATGCTAGTCTGCACCCACAGAAGCCAGGAAAGAATAACTAACCTGTGTAGGGGGCTTAACAAGTTACTTCAGTGTAATACAGTTTCTACACAGCTCTTCCATTAACAGCTCTGTGTAGTTTTAGCGCGGTTGTCAAAGGGTCAATTTACAGGTTAGCAGATAAAGCTCATTAGAAGTAAAAACCCACTACCAGATATTGATACTTTCCCCTGGAAGGGCATCTTTTTCGTTCATTATTAATCTTTTGCTAGGTTAACTCTACCAGAGGAGAAAGATCTGCCCCCAGTTACTCCACGATTTCAACCCTGTGCCGTAAAACAATATGGGATGAGCTCACACATGACATGAACTGACATTTTTAGTATAGTTTTTCATATGGACTGACAAAGATCTTCAAGTCCCTCTGTAGAATTAAAGAGCGATGGTAACGTTTATGGAAAGTGGCAGATTCATCGCTGGTCTTTGCAGGATGATCTCACCGGGAACCCACCTGGACATGTGAACGCAGACTAAACCAAAGCCCGGCTTGAAATCTTAAGTACAATTGTAAATCCATTCCACAGTCACTGATAAACACATGACTAAACGCCAACAGAAACGGATATACCGTTAGACCATGAGCTGCCTCGAGATTTATTACGCTTATCCATTTGCTTCGCTGTCTGGGCTGCTCGCACTGTTAAGAGCTTCCAAAATCTGTGAGGCCTTTAAGAGAACATGAGATATCAATATTGAAGGATCTTCAATATGGATATGGGAAGCACACGTTGCATGGCCCTATCTCATGGCAGAAAGCTGGATAAAAACAACATAAAGGGGAAAAAAAACATGAAAACCCATGTCCAGCTGGCCAACTTTCACAGTTCTTTGGTAAAAGCCAAAGCTGACTTGTGGTGACAGGTCTACGGTCTACATTAGTGCCTATGACTTCTCTACCAAGTTTTTAATTTGGTAAACCAATACGGCAAATCCTAGTCAGGGCGGACATTAAGGTGGGGAGGAGGGAATTCTTCCAAAGTCTACACTTTGCACTTGTTAACGAGTACGTGGTTATTCCCAACGCTCACGGATAGGAAGCCTTCTTGAAACAGATGCGAGTTGAATCCGGCAAACTACGGAGCGCGTGAACTGTGCCTTTATAATACCAGAGTCCATGTATAGTGCGGTTTCTAAGCAAAATAGGATATCTTTGTATTACAACATTTGCACAGTTTCCTATGTAAAATAAATCAATATCCTGGTATTTACCGAAATCTTTATGACCGTGTAAGTTTGTTATCGCTTCTAGTACCCTGTTATTGCAAGTGTGTCGAATCAAAGAAACATGCTGTCTTTATGGGGTGGGTAGAGAAGGCTATCTAATAAACAGCAGCCAGGTCCAAAACCAACACGTCTCACACTAACCCTTTGTACGTTGCTAAGCCATAAGCGGCAGTGCTAGCTGTCGGGATGGCTGTACTACATTTACAAGGAAGCGGTTAAAAAAAGTCTTCTCTCAGCCAAGATATCCTGCGATCAGCTAAATATTTCTTTGATTCATAACTCAAACACCAGGTTCCATAGATGTTTCAGCGCTAAAAGAATCAAGAGCATAAATTAACACAACAGCTCTCATCTGTCAACCCTCCAGAGCAGTTTAGTTGCCGATTCTACAGCCTTAGCAGGTAGGAAGAGGAGCTCTCCACTAAATCACCCCTAATCCTACCTAATTCACGACAGAAGATCCTTACTGTCAGAACGGGAGGGTATGTTATAAAGCCAAACAATACTTTATTTAGTCTGATGGTCCACAAACCAAAACCGGTAGACCGAGTCATTCATAACCCACCGTCTTGGATGGGCAGTAATGCTTCAAAGTAAGTAATAAAGGATATCAAATGTCAAATATCCCCTTGAACTAAAACCCACCTGTTGAAGTTTTCATTTGCTATATATCTGCAGTTATTATATACTTCAAGAATCAACTCATCACGTTCTCCGCATTTCACTATTAGAATATTATGATAAAATGCCAGATTTGTGTTTTAATAAAGTACTGGAGGAGATATTTACCGTCGTTCCATGCTTTCCAGGCTTAATGTTAGCATGCCTGTTAGTGAACGCATGGCCAGATTCTGAAGACGCTACTGTCAAGGGCAACTCTATAAGCCATGCGGAGTGCTGTCGCAGACAGTATGAATAATGAATAGACATTAATAAGACAAGTTGCTTCCAAACCGGGCACGCGTCTTGCTTAGAGTAGACCACAAGCAGGTCCGTTACTTACTTGTTAAAAAATGGCCGGATGATCTTTGAACGAGCCGATACAAAGCCTTTAGGGGGACTTAGAAACGATCCTAGTAATGGAGAGAGGAGAAATGTGCGAGATTACAAAACCAGTCAACACTTCTGAATCTTGTTGCATTCTGAGCTCCTATCAACAGCACTCAATGGTAGCTGAAACGTGTCTAAGTTACCTACAATAAATTTAGAACAAAAGGGCACTAAAATACAATTAAAAAAGCCAGCCACCCAATAGATTATACGGTTAAATTCATGATACCAAAGGGCAAGCAGCAGGCCAGAAAATTATTCAGGAGCTTAGCCATATAGTTGGAAGAGGAGAGATGTCGCATCTTGGGAGTAGAAGCATGGCATTGAAGAACGTTTGTTTGTAAAACAATCACCTAGATAGTTGGCCATGGAGATAAAACACAGTCCGGTGATGTAGGCATCATAGCCAGCTTCATGTAGCTGTTCTGAAGCAGTGTTGTAGCTTGGAAATCCATCAGCACTGTCTAAATAGGAAAAAACCCCAAAACATCAGAAATCAGTGGAATCGGAACACTGCATATATTGCTCTTTGGGCCACCATCGACTCAAAACATCTACTTCAATTGGATTTTCTACTAAAACTAATCAATTTATGTGCTTATCGCAGGAAGGTCCATTATTGCCCCACACATGCATGTTGTCTGTTATGCATTTAGTAGGCATCCCAATGTAGGCACAGGCCTCTCAACGCCCCAAATCACACCCCATCAAACGTCTACACATAGGCAGCGCTCTCAGTTCACATAGCGGTCTGGCAGTAAGAATGCTCCTACATGAGATAATGCCTCTGAAACCAGCTTCTTTGTAATGAAGGAAAAAAAAAGGTTCCAAGGTCTTTCCAAAAAAAAAAAAACACTACACCCTGTGTTATACCTGTGCAAAAATAAACCCCCCCAAAAAAAAGCCCAATAATGAACATGGTTTATGAAAGTTACAGAACCCAGTCTCATACAAGCCAATGAACCATCTCGATTGCCAACAGAAGCCTTACCAACTTTAGTGGGTTTGAAAGGAGGATCTTTCAATCTCTTTTCCAGTTCAGCAAGGGATGTGTTATAAATAATTTCCTAAGAACACATAAAAAGAGACAAAACAATTAATGCCAGATGTACATTGCTCGCCATTACAGCATAGCGGGGAAGACTGCTCTATTGCCCTCATGTGGTAGGAGAATATATAGGTTAGAGGAACCAGAACGCATAGACATCACTAACAATGTATTAAATAAAACATTCCCTGGCAATAGAAAAAGTTCTCAGGAAAGACAAGTTACAGAACTTTGCACTATATAGGGGCATAAGACTAACAGACACGTGCCTCGGAAAATGTGTCCCACTTTTCTTTTAGAAAACATGAATATAATCAATAAAGCGTGGACAAGCATGGGATAGGCATACAGCTATCCTGAATCTAAGATGAGAGCAAGAACCGACTAATGTGCAAATCTTTGCTTCTGCATCAGGGAAAATGGCCAAAGTTTCTAAAAGACATTCTTACTGTATAGTGTATTTCAATAAATTATATACAATTTGACCGTTATACCTGAATTATACAAAGATGTACTTCCGACAGCACCAACAGATTCAACACCATGAAAAGGTAAGTCGTTAATGCAACTTTCTGGTGGCGTTGCTTGCATATATTCTACATCGAGACTCGGGCCACAAACGGGTACCCCACTACAGGACATGTATTTCTAATAGGTCACTTAGACTTTAAGATAAGCTACTTGCTACATTACTCTACCTTAAATGGATTCGTACTGGCCATAAGCTTTGTGTCCAACACTCTGAAAGAAGAAAAAAAAAAAGTTAAAAAAGGTCTGAATGAAAATGTAACTGCATGTCATAGCAGGATTCATTTTCTCATGTTTAAACATTTTAAAAATAGGACCAAAAAAAAAAAAAAAAACCACACGTACCTTGGAAAGACACAAGTTGTTACTTCCTTAAATTCATTTAAATCCTACATGGAGACAAAGAAAAATAATTTGGATTTATAGAAAAATAAAAAAAAAACCCAACCATGTACATACTGGTTTATGAAGGGACAGTAATAGCTAAAGTGTCTTTTCATGCGAGTCCATGCTAGGTGAATGCCAATATGGATTTTAAAACATTTCAGCTTAAAGCCAATTCTCAGACGTCTTAGACCAGGTGACAAAAGCAGTGCACACCTTATACTTCTAATAGGAAAAAAAATGTGAACAAACACAAGGAATTGAAGCAATATAAGCAAAATTATTGGATTTAGAAAAAAAAA
This sequence comes from Spea multiplicata, assembly GCA_009364415.1. Lineage (NCBI taxonomy): Eukaryota > Metazoa > Chordata > Amphibia > Anura > Pelobatidae > Spea > Spea multiplicata. Next base: position 108,968 of record VKOC01000732.1, read on the forward strand.
AACCTCAGGAATTGTTTATCCACTGAAACAATATAGTACAATGTTTTTTATATGGAAAAAAAAAAATTAGTTATTTTTTACCTTTCAATATGTAGTCTATAAGCTGAACAGGAGAGTTTGTTAGCAGGCTTACTCGAACCAAATTAACCAATTATTATACCTGCAGACTGACGCATTCTACATGCAAAATAGGATCCATGCAGCCATCTAGCCAAGCCTTAAAGTTTTAATGGCTGCAGCATCCCTCAGAATGGTGCTTTAAAATAATATTTGCTAGGTGTCAAAATAGTATTTGCTTGTTCCTCGTTTTGTTGTTTGTAGATCCTGGTCATTTCAGCAGCACGCCAAAAATGTCTATTTATAGACTTTTATGGTATCCTAGTATTCCCTTTGTAATTTTTTTTATTATTATTTTATTTTTATTTATTTTTTTTAAACACTGCAGTAAGTTATGTAAAACATTAACAAAACTTTGAATCAAATTCACAAAAATGCTAACAAGACATTTAGCAAATACTCACATCGGGCAGCTGGCAGAAGAACTGGTGAATCGTGTGCATAACATCCAATAGCATGTTGTGTCCAACCACAAGTTTACCCTGCTCAAAGATAATAAATAAAAAGGTATGACATATAGGACTGCCAATAATTTCGAATGAGTGCATTATATTTACTTTATCTCAAAGCTGTTTGACATCCTTTTTAGCCGACTATAGTAACTACCCATCAGTGGCTGTTCTTGTAATGCATGACAATTTAGTGTGCCAAAGTTTAAACGATTAATTATTTTTGGGAAGGGTTTGCACGTGTAATATTAGCACTAGGAGTGCTGTAAAAGCAATACATTTGGAAGAGGCGGAAAAGCACATTTAAGCACCAGACTAACCGATGTTGAGATTGCATGGATGATCCGTGAAAATCCCACTGCATCATTGAGTTCTTCCTGCAACGGCAAACATTTAACATCAGACGCAGAAAAACAAAAACAGCAGAAAAATATTTAAAAGAAAAAAAGTTAAGTGAGCAACTTTTGCCCAGTCCATTTAAATTTAGTGATTCCACATGAGTTCAGATTTATTTTGAGCGATAATTGAGTTATGGGAACAGAACATATGTATTGATCATGCATCTGTTCTTATTTTCTAGTTCTATATTGTATTTTATTCTTTATAGTAAGATGTGTAGTCATTACATATATTTAGCTTCTATATTAGTGTTTCTTTATATATTTGATTCCACATGATATTTATTTTCAGCACTTAATTTGGTTGTAATTGCAAGTTCCAATACCTGCTCCTTTGCTTGCTTGTCCTGTTCGATTTTCTTACGCTCCTCTTCATCAACTTTACTGATGACTATATATCTCTCCTTCTGAAATTTAAAAGCAAAACACACCAGAGGTTTTATACATATTTCAGGAAAGAAGCCAATTTAGCTAGTCTTGGAAACCTCTGCATCAATGCGAGGGTCACCATGGGATGAAGCAAAACGGAACCATTTTATGGACCGCATCTGTGTCTCGTCTAGCAATGATTCTGGGTCTAATATTCAGTATTTTTGGAATCTTCGTTCCAAAAGCAGTTCTTAAATATATTCGAAAGATTTGGGGTTTTTTTGTTTTGTTTTATGCATTCCTCATGAATGTAAAGATACACAAGCACCTTTCAACTGCGGTGATCCAATGCATATAAACCAAAACATTTTTTAAAAAGAAATTAAGGGTTGAAAGGATCTCTTCTTGCATTGTATTATATTTGTACTTTAAGGCTTAAAAACCTAGAACAGGATTCTGCACTTAATTTCCAAAAATGAAACACAGAGGCCCCAAAAGTTGTTGCAATACTACCTGCCCAGACATCTTAAACAACGCACTACGTGTTGTCCTTCCACAAAAGGGTGCAAGCGGTATTAATAGTGTATATGTAAAGAGTTATACTAACTAACATTTGCAATTCAAAATTGAATGCAACAGCATAAAAATAGTAATACAAAGTGACGGAGGATCGTAGTGTCGGGACATAATAGTTACTAAAAAGTTAATTACAGATAAACAAACGTACCTTTTCTGACTCCAGAGTCTCAACATGAGTACCTCTTGGATACCTTTCAAGAGAAAAAAAAAATAAGATTAAGATTTCACATGAGATTGCCACAGAATATTGCGGAACACCATCGATCCATCATCTGAAATGAACAGAGGTTAACAGCAGAAAGACAACTTTTGTTAAGCATATAATCCAAGGGGTATACCTGCTCATAGCGCTGGTGTCACCCCAGAATAAGATCTTATTACTATTGCTCAATACTGATTGTACACCATCAGTTCTAGCCCGCAAAAATGCAGCAAGCAATTGCCAACAGCCAGGCGTACACTACCATAAATGAAAGGCCGGTGTCACCGATAGGTAAGCAATTACTGTGTAAATAATAAATAATAATAAAAGCCACAAATGCTACTATAAACTGAGAAGGAAAAAGTATTACTTCTCTACCATGTTAGTGTTCAAATCTTTAATGTGTGGCTTTGCTCTGCCTCTTCCACACTGGGAATAATTTTTATTTATCGTATAAATATGGTTGATGATATGACTTCTCAAGGGAGAAGAAGAAAAAACAAACAAACAAAAACAACCCACTTACTTCCAGTTCAGCGTCTGGTATATAAGCTTCCGCTGGTACCTATAACAGAGAATTAAAGATTATTTTCTTATGTGAACAGCAGGTGCAGCAACAAGAGCCCTTTGCCAAGAACTATATTACCAAGTGTTTACCTTACTAAAAACAGGATTACCCAATGGGAGTTTATGTGCAATGCTATACTTTGAAGACAACTTAAAGAATTTTGAAAGGTTTACAGATGAAAAAATACCTAAAGCATCTACTTATGGCATATTAAAAGTAAGCCACTAGGAAAATAATTGCATATTTTTTTTTGCCATAAAACACTGACCCAGTACAAGGCTCCAAATCTAAGCTTTTCCTCTTTTCGTCTTTTAAAAAGTCTTCCACACGTTCACTAGAAAGAAAATCAGAAAACCAGTTAAAAAGATTAAACGGGCTCCATATTTCTAAAAGAAACAGTCCCCAAAATGTTTGGCAACAACTCCAATAAACTATACCATAGGGCAACTGGAACATCTTTATTTAGGAGGGGAAGGGAAATTCTTCCAATTGATTTAGCTCCTTCCCGGGCAGCCTTTACTTAAACTAGGAAGCATTAATATGCACACACGTGCCATGTAAGCCACCAACGCAGCCGCTAATCACACGTAAGCTAGCAAATCATCGTAGTTCAGATAGCATACATGTAACTGGCGGCTGGTCCTCCTATTGAACCCAAAGTTCAGCAGAACTACCAAATGGAATTATTTTAAATGAATACCCAATAAAGTTCCATCATTAGATTCTAGAATCTTCGTTACAAGCATATGACGTAATATTCAAAAACATTTCCCCCCCCTATACACGAAGATGTAGCACTAAGCTAAGGCCAAAGCAAAAGCTTTACTCATCACACAACCAGAGTTATTCAGTTCTAGAACGTACACAATTTTTTCAATAAAAGCCTTCTGCTCATCAGGTATGTTTACAGGAGTCTTTGGAGCATTCGGAGATATATAATTTGTTGCGCTTGAACCGTTGGACTGAGAGCGCTTGTCTTCATACTGATCTCGCAATCGTCGTTCCTCCTCTTGATTCAAATACGGAATTCCTAGGAAATACACGGCGTACGACTAAATAAAAACCCTTAGTATCTGCACAAAACGTATCCGATCCATTCAAGCATCCGACTGGCGACTTACCATTACGAAAAACTTTATTAAAATCAAAACCCTGGTTAGCCAAAAAGTCTATACTTGAGCTCTGGAAGAATAAACAAGAAATTAGCATCACACAACATCAACTGAACGCGCTGATGAGACATAGTTAGTCGCTGTGATCAGAACACATAACTGGCAATATCCATAGTTCGATATTAAGTTGATTTATTAAGTCATCGAACAAAACCATGACAAAAGATTAACAAAAGCTGCTTCGAGCCTTGCGTTGGCTCAACATTTAAAGCATTTTCAACAAAATCTTAATATAAAAAAGGGTACCTGACAAACAAACTTCTTATCTGGAGAATTTCGGTTAAATGGCTTCGGAAAGATATAAAAATTAAAGGATTTTATCAAATATCTGCAAGATAAAGAAACACACAATTATGAGGGTACAGTATGACAAGTGAACACTACAGAGAAGGGGGGAGGAAAAAAAAAACACCTACTTTCCATCTGTGTTATCATAGTTAAAAGTGCATAAGCCAAATTGAAAGAGTAAAAAGTCCATTGAGTGCTGAAAGACAAAATGGGAAATAGCATAAGGCCTAATGTATTGATAAACTGTTTCATGCATTCATTCATACACACACACACACACACACCAATAATATAAAGAAACTATGATGCACGTCGTAGCCATGTGCTTCACTGTCAGGGACTCGAAAGCAAGTCCATGCTGATTTACAAAGCCGAGACAATATCTTCAAACTGACCTTTTTCAGCTTCTGATATCTTTCTTCTGGTGTGTCGAAGCCATTTGTTAAAGTGCTAACAGATGGGCCATCGCTTATTCCTTGAAATAAAAAAGTAAAAGAGGAAATTTGTGTAATTCATGCAATAATTTCATGCTTTAAATTAAATCTTTTCCTTTTTCAATATAGTTATGCATATTCTACACATATAGGAAACATGACATCACAATTAAGTCATAACCACTCATAACCAGAACACTTTCCACAGAATTATGTTGCAAGCGCGGAATATAGTTTAGGTTTTTACTATAAAGCATAAACGTAAAAATCTACACAAATAAAGAGTCTAATAAATATTATTCCATCAACTTTCTATGTTATAGCAGACTAGATATTAAAAATCCCCAAATACACAAGAAACTGATTCACGTAGGGGGGGCAAGCAGTAAGTTTAACTATGAATATCAGCTGCGATAATGATGTTTTAAGATATTCCAGCCAATTTTCTCCACAGAACGAAGTGAAACTGAAGAACACAATGTTTCAACCGTAAAGAACAAAAACAAACATTTGAAAAACAAACCTGAAAATTCGCCATCAATAGCTAAGAAGTCTGCCTCTTCAATCGCTTGATAAACTTTCGGTAACTGGTCCTTAAAATCTGAAAAATAAAGTCCTCAGTGTGATATCTCGTGTACGGCCAGAATAATAAGAGGTTACAGGCTAGGAAAACACACAGTCTTACATCATGGACTGCAATTTAATGCAAACAACCCATAAAAGGGGAAACAATCGCACATATCCAGAGAGCGGCCACACACTACAGCGCGGGGTCTTCTGCAGTAGGACCCATCCAGGTGGCCAGGAGGCTCAGCTGGGCAGATGCCCGGGTTGTCTGATGGCCAGCCCCTGCCTTTAGGCATGTGCATTTGCTGGCATGAATAGGTCAGAACATGTATACAATAAGCACAAAGTCTGGGCTTTTTATTCAGCAAATGTTGAACAATTTCCCGTGGTCTACGCCAGACCTCACGTGCCGCACGGATGCTCAGTTCTGCTGCTCCCCGACGTCAGGAAGCAATTACCAGGGATGCATTCTATATGTTCTGAACCCAGATAGATGCATTTTATTCCATGTTAAGGCCCCTGCTCATGTTCACCGTCTATGTTTCACTTGGGGATCCTGCTTGTTCACTCTAGTCGTTTCTGCTCTTTATGTCAATGAACTAAAGGAGAAGTTGACAGGACAGTCCGGCTTTTAACAGCTTGACATCACTTTACACTATGAAGAGCAAACCCCCGAGGGGATGGAGGGCAGGAAGAGCCTGGCTGGCCAATGTAAATCAGTTTGACTCATTTGTTACAATTATTGACTGAACTGCACACTAAGCCTTTGCGTACTTGGTTAGGGTGCCAAAGGTTGTGTTCGGCACTGTGATCCTCTTGTACGTAATATGTATGTTCTGTTCTTGAATAAACTCAATGAGGCCTCTAATGTACACTAAAAAGTGTACATTATGCAGGGCCAGCTCAATCCATGCAGCTGGAAAGCCTACTATTGTTGGCCCTTCATAACGAAGTTGAAAGTCTAGATACTATCCGTGAGAACACTCACCATAAGTACTACCCGTGAAAACAACCACACATTGAGGTTACACGAACACATAGGGTGGTAGGTAAATGGAAGAGCCGCCCGTCACAATACAATAATCCCATATATAGTATAGGGATATTCTGAGACGAGACCAAGGACCGATTCCGGTTCGCTCCATCACACCGGTCGAATGGCCCTTATAACTTTTCCCACAGCTGTGCTCTCCATCACTCACCCCCAAAAACGTGAATACAAAGCTGTATTTAGTTAAACGGGAGCGGGCTGATTCACCATGATAGCACGGTGACGTTCTGAGCAAATTGTATTTATTGGCCCCATAATATAAGCGCAAACAACAAAGCCCCAGCATACCGCACAATAACACACAGTCCAAAACACATCAAACTGGACAGTAGGGGGAGGAAGTTTTTTGTTACACCACTGCCAATAATAATTATAATGAATGCCTGATGCATTTTATCACCATGCATTTCACTAAACAGAATTTAAACACAAAACCAGTGGAAACCCTGCCAGCTGTATGGGCCATAACCACGTTAAAGGAATATACTAATCAGTTTAGGTAGCCTGAACCGGGGACATTAACTCCATAAAGTCAAAGCACCGATACCAAGAGCTACCACAATCCCCAACACCTAGGAGGGAATAAAGAAGGGTTACTTCCAGCATGTGCGTATTAACCCGGATATAAAATTATCAGAACTAATCCGATGACACAAAATATCACAGCATGTGTGTCACCGAGTGAGCGTACATGACAGCCACCACTCGGTGTGCTTGGTGCGCTCCGGGGGACGCTTTCCGCCTCGGCCCCGGTTGAAGACACATTAGAATCACACACAGGCAGCGCGTATAACTGGGATCACTCACTGGTCCTGGTGATTTCCATTCTCGCAAACCTTGCACCAGCAACGCTAAGAAGCCTAACACCAGTTGCCCTTTAACTCCTCCCCGGGGTATCACTTCCGGTGTTCAGATCCTCAGGTCGCTACTCCAGCCGGCTTGGAATCCCCCGCCCGTTACACACATGCATACGGAAAGGGCGTGGTCACGTCATTCGTGCCCAATCATTGCACAGAGGCGTGGTTTCGGACGTTTAACATCATCGCTCGTCGTTAGTTCGTGCGTAGGTTCTAGTGATGGGAAGTTCGGATATTTAAAGTGAATCGGTTCATTTCGAGTGAAATGAACCGATTCATGAACCGATTCATGTGTAACGCATATATAGAGGGGGGAGAGGGGGTGGTTTTTGTGTTGTGTGTGTTGTGTGTGTTGTGTGTGTGTGTGTGTTGTGTGTGTTGTGTGTGTTGTGTTGTGTGTGTTTCTAATGCGCTTCATAGTGTCCCCCTGAATGGCAGAAATAATATGTGGTCACCCTACTCCCGAGTACACGGATACCCCACATGCATGGGTTTATTGGGTTGTTTGGGAGCTAAAGTTTGACATTTGGGAAGTGCGCTTTTTTTTTAAATTGGAACTTTAACATCTGGTCCTACAGCCCCATGGCCTGATAGTGTCATAAGTATGAAAAATACTACCCTATAGGGTACTATCTATAAGGGATGGATATGGCCATCTAGGAAAGAAAAATAAAACTTAGGTTGTATTTCCAGAATCAGGAGACGCAGCTAAACAATTTTGCAACAACGTTGCTGAAAAAAAGAGCAGGGAATGATTGCTACAGACAAGTTTGGCAGTGATTGGCGGCCAAATGGCTGCAGGAAAAATGTCTAAATGCCCCTGATGAGATACTCTGGGTTGTCTGCTTAACAGAAATATATATACGTTTATGGGGGTATTTAGAATTAGGGGGGTGCTAAACAGGCCCACATGAGGCATAGGGCCACTAAAGCAAAATGTGGAATCTATAACGGGCATGGTCCGTTTTTTCCTAATTTCAGCAAGTTTTTACTAAAATTTTCATTCTAAATTTTCAGCTAATTATGGTATCAAAAGAAAGCCCTCTCTCTAATTGAAAAAATCAATATACAGTTTATATGGGTATACTCTTGGCAGGAAAGGGGGTGGGTCGCTGAACCGACATACCCCAAGAATGGCTTACAAAAGATAGGAAATCGCATGAGAGTTGCCAATTCAATTCACTGAACCTGGGACCTCCAGGTGTGGGGTGAGGTAAAGCAAACTGGCCCCAGTGGCCCCTCGCCAACCCTGGTAGTTCACACATGTACTGGCACACATATTTAAACATATACACAGTGTGTAGTAGCGCCATGACCTATACTTATGAAAAAGAAAATCCCAGATATTAAACATATAGCTTGAAAAACCGCCTGGATGAATTGGTATGGACAGAACAGACAGAACAACGGCTCAGCATACTTTTTCTCCCTATTTCTTTGGCATCTAAGGTCTGTCTCATTTTACACTGAATACAGTCAGTTCACCCTCCTCTAATATGTTTTAAACTTTTACCACACATATGCTTTTTTTATTATTATTTTATTACATACAAATGAACAGTATACATTGAATCACTCTCTGGTCCAAGTAAAGTATCTGAGTGTTGTTTTCTTCTTCTTCTGTTGTTTTCCTTCTGTAATTGAATTTGACCAGACCTCTCACTTTCCAAACATTCCTCCAAAACAAGAGTATTTGTGGCAACTATTTTTAGGTTTTTCTGTGGCTGGCTGTCTTCGATTTTTGGTCTTCTTTAAGAAAAAATTTGCCAGCCTCTCCAACACATTCTGTCGTCTGCTCACCTTTGGGTTTGGAGTAGGTGAGCTGTTATGATCTGTTTCAGAGGAGGATATGGTGTTATCGGGTGGTGTTTCCTCGTTAGCTTCAGCAACGTACTCTGGAATGATTATGTTAGAGAAGGCTTCTCCTGTGTCCTCTTCGCTTTCCTCTGGTGGAGGAACAGCATTGGTGTAAATGGTGTTATCAGATGGTGTTTCCTCGTCAGCCTCAGCAACGTACTCTGGAATGATTGCGTTAGAGAAGGCTTCTCTTGCGTCCTCTTCGCTTTCCTCTGGTGGAGGAACAGCGTCAGAGTAAACATGACCAGGGACACATTCTTCTATATTCTCCTCCAACTCTTGAATTGAAGATGGTCTGTTATCTCTCTCGATGTTTCTCACAGCATTAATTGTAAAGTTTATCACAATTTCTCCAATAAAGCAACTCACAATTACAGACTGCCATTCATAGCAGCAAAACCCTTCAATTCTGGTAATGAAACCCAAAGCGCTATATGGTACAGGACAGGTAAAATCGCTTAGTGTCCAGTAAGACATATCTCCAAATATATCAACTGAATTCGCAAATCCAAGTCACAGCTCCTCTCAACTAACTGGCAGAGGAACAAATGTTCAGAGCCCTGCACTCACTAAACGTCATAAAGACTGAGCACAGAACAGTGCAACAGCATCACAGCCTGTGTCTGAAAACTGACAAGTTATTAAAGATGCAACTGACACCGACCTTGAAAAAACCAAGTATAAAACTATAAACATAGCTGGGAACTCTTCGGGTTTGGCCCAGAGTACTCCGGGTGAAGCGTTGCTTCTTAGGTTCCCTGGATCAGGGATCTCCAAACTCAGCCCTCCAGCTGCTGCAGGACTACATCTCCCATAATGCTCCTTCAGCTAAGGGGCTGGCTGAGGAGTATGGGAGATGTAGTCCTGCAGCAGCTGGAGGGCTGAGTTTGGAGATCCCTGCCCTAGATCAACACCTGAATCATCCAGGTCACGGGGTCCTGTCATGCCCCACTCCCCTCCCATTTAACCCCTTAAGGAACAGACTGTTTTAGCACTTTTGCTGTGTTTGTGTAATTTTCTCCTCGCCCATTTACTGTACCCACACAAGTTACCGTATTTGCTCAATTATAAGACAACCCCCCAGAATCATTAATTTAGGGGGAAAAAAAGCTTGAATATAAGAGTACCCTATAGGAACATTTTTTACTAGTAAACATTAATTCATGTCAGCTACGTTTTCATGTTTACTAAAAGCTATGATTGAGATTTTTTTTGTTTTTATTTCCTTTTGCCAACCTGCCCCCCCCCCCAGTTATGCACTCTGCCCCCAGAAATGCCTTATACCCCCTATATGCCACTCTGCCTCCCTGATATGCCTTATACCCTTCTATATGCCACTGTGCCCATGATATGCCTTTTAACCCCCTGGCATAAATAACATGGTCAAGAGATCCCTAAGAGGGCCTCTAATTGTACTGCACTGATAAAAAAAATGCAGTTAAAAAAAAAATAAATAATAAAGACTTACATCCCATTGCCATAGTACATCTAAAAGTTACAACCCCCAAACCTCTTAAGCCATAAGTATGAAAAAAAAAAAAAAAAAAAAACTACCCTATAGGGTACTATATGTAAGGGATGGATATGGCTATACCTGGGAACTCTGGGTTTGACCCGGAGATTGTGGGGTCTTGACATGTTCCGCCCCCCCCCACCCGACATCAGCAGGAACTCCCCCGACCACACAAGAAGCCACACAACTTGGATCTTACAGACATTATAATTTGTCCAACTCTGAAGACTAGATTTTGTTTATCTCTACAATAAAAAAAAAGCATTTAAAAAAAAAAAAGTTCATCCTAAAACACTCTCCTTCAATAATTTTCTTACTTTCTGAAACCGATGAAGTCTGCATCTTCAAATAAGCGACGACATCTTTAGTGCTAAATGTCAATAAAACCACAGTATCTACACAAGTTACAAAAACAACGTTTAAATTGTCGTTTCAACTCAATACATAACTAAACACTGAAATACATTCTGCATGGTCTACTAGGCTGCAAGTCTACTTATCAATTCTAAAGATAAAAAAATAATTCTAAGCAAAAACCAAGTCAAGATCGCTTAGAGTCTGGAGTATAAGGGCTATGACATTCAAGAGGGTGGATTGTTCGGTACGAATACCCTGTTTTGGGTTTCCATTCGCCCCCCCAAATCACATAGGGAAATGCTTGCTGTTATGCCGGGTCTTTCTAGTGCCATCATCCTTTGGCCTGTGCTTGTGTATGCGAGATAAAGCAACAGTTTTCTCAAGGTCCAATTCAGCATAAAGCTCACATTGCGGATTTGTTGTCCATGAAACCGAAGTGGTATCAGGGCTCTGTGGCGTTTGGGGATTGTCCGAATCGCACCCACTCTCCATTTCAACTTGAATGTAGTTTAGTTTCCTATAGTCTGGAGTTTGCTGTTTCATATCAAAGTTAAAATACGTAGCAACGCAGTCCTGACGGTTGAGAGAGTCTTGTCCTAAAGACAGTCTGTTGTGACACAAACGCATTGCTTCTTTGGAAGGAGAAGCCCTCTGTTCTAAACTATATTTTTCCTCAAAGACCGACGGACTCGAGGGCTGACTGTCAAATCCACACAATGCAGTTCGTGTTGAAATATAATTTGTATTTTGTGAATCTGAGCTACTGCTGACTGAAACAACCATACTTCTAGACCTGAAACGCTCACTCTGCAGAGCACCAATGTTCTCATAACCCATCCTTCTGATGCAAGATGCTTCTCGACGTTCATCGCTGTCATAGCCTGTGTCACATATAGCATGATTCAGGTCTACGTTAGAATTAATGCTGTGGAGAACGTCCACTTCTGCCTTTTCCTCTTTGTTTCGAAACACAAATAAGGGCTTTTGGTAGGCTCTTGATCCTTGATACTCCCAAGACATCTCAAGATAACTGCGTGTGGAAGATGCCTGGCTGACCCCACCATCTGAAGTTTGTTTTTCCAGGGGTTTATGATCACATCCAAGTCTTACTCTGTCATCCTTATAATCCATGTACCTGTAAGGCTAAAAAAAAAAATGAACACATGCATAAGGGGAAGGTCATAGAATGGAAATACTTGTACTTTTACTCAGGTGAGATTAAGAAGAAGGATTCTCACCTGTTCTGAAGTTTGTGGGGAAATCACATCAGGGATAATCTCACCCCCAATTGGTTCAGGTCTGCTAGAAGATGACAACACATAAGACGAGGCTGGAAATGATGGGTAGGTCTCATATCTGTAGGGCAAGGTTTGCTCTGCACCTAGATGGAAACATTTTTTTCCTCCCAGTCACTAGTATATCCAAAATAGGTTCTCCCAAAGATATTTTGCCGTTCGCTTTCTCTGTGTAAAGTTTCTGGGTAGCTGCATATATTCTAGGTCTTACATTTGCCCAATCTACTCTACCAGTTAAAGACTACGATGGAACAGACTTCATTAGCATTGCCATAAAGAATCATCTCAGTGTGGGGTTCTAAATTACCCAATATATCACATGGTTGACAATGGATGCCTTTTATTCATTTTAACCTATTTTTTGCTGCTCTTGTCTGAAGCGTATTTTAGCATTGGAGTCATCATTTGGGACTAAAAGACTCAGAGCTTCCACCCGTTAGAACCCCCTTCACCTAGCAACAGATATAGTCCTCGTTTATCAACTAAATTGGTCAATGAGCCCATACAGACTATATTAATAAAGCCTTAACGCTTCAACATCATCATAAACAAAACCATGGTGACCCAGGGTATTCATACATTAATGCGACCAAACATTCTGTAGGTAACGGTGTGCCACGGGGAAACCATAAAACAGTGCCAAAAGATGATTCTTACATGTGGGACTGTCGCTGTCTGTATCAGAAATTATGCTTATCCTGTTATTTTGCATGGAATCCTGTAACTTATTAAATAACTCTTCTGCACGGCTGCACTTGAAGCCAAATATACCTGGAAATGATAAAGTATCACATTAAGACATTTTATATTTATTTTATATTGAACACACAGCAATCTGATCTATTTGGAACCTTTTTGGTTTTGCATATTTTTAACTATACGATGCAAGAAAGGATTAAAAAGTAACCATGGCGTGGATCAAAGAAAACTACAAGAGAATCTGCGTGGGCTTTAAAATAAGCGGACCGTATAATTACCTTCCCCAGTCTGACATCTTCTGCCGCATACGAACGAGAAGAGATTGGAGTTGTATCCATACTTCACCAAGCTGATATAGGGCCACTTGACAAACCCTCCTTTTTCGAGATGCAGGACTAAACAAGTCTCTGTAAGCTCCATAACCCCCGGGCAGATCTTTCTACCATCATCATTCACATTTATTACCTTCGATTTAAAGAGGACACAAATACAGGTGAATGTAAACCGTCGCTAATAGCAATCAAAATTAATAGCTTTGGGGTTTTATCATTTGTTGTGCGTTCCATCCCTCAGTCAGTACAGTGCTATGATGCATGTTGGTAAAGGGTTAATGTTAAGTTATTAAAGGGGAGCTTCCAAAAACATCTATGCCCCCTTGGTTATAGTTCTACGGTTGGAATGAATTGTTCATTTTAGGTTACATAGAAGTAACCACCCGGTGATCTTCTGCTATTTGTAAAGCTAGGTCTCATGCTCTTGGAGATCGGATCATGGCGCTGATTACGTCACATATTGCATAACCAGCATCTATATTACTTTACTGAGAGGGCGGTAGATAAATGGAACAACCTCCCGTCAGAAGTGGTAGAGACTAATACAGCAAGGGACTGGAATAGAAATATAGCTATCCAGACTCTAAGCCGAAACCAAGGACCGATTAAGGTCAGAGTCTTTAAAGCAGGCCGAACGGTTAATTTCAATACCATGTCTGTTAAATAATGGTGCCATAAGCAGCGTCAAACATCCTCACACAAGCCACGTACCGTCAAATACATCTATTCGCAACAATACTGTCCTCTGACTTCACAGATGGGGTTTTTGATGTCAGCCCAGGATAGTTCGATACAAAAATAAGCTTAGAAAAGCGATACATTTGTAGCAAAGCACGGCACACAACAGTTTCACCGAGGTCCTACTTCTAATCACTAGTTACAGTTACCAAAATAGATCGCATGATGGAAGGGTCCTTAACGGAACCGTTACCTTAAATCGGTTTTCAGCTTCTTCGACATCACATCGCTTTCTTTTACTACAGAGACAAAGGCCCATCCCGCCTGCAAGGAACCCAGAACAAAAATGATCAACTCCTCACCGTTAATACATGACCATTAATAAATAATTAAGCAGCCTCAAACTCTCTGATTGTATCTCTGTTAAAGCTTTTTTTTTTTTTTTTTTTTTTTTTTTTTATAAACAAAAAACTGCAATTAGACAAATAAAATAAAAGTTCACCAAAGCCATTTTTTGAACCATTGCCGTTTACATGACAGCCAGCCCAAAAGGTATCGTTCCAGTTGGGTCTCATTTTAAAGACGGATTTGAGTCCAGCAGACTTGCTGAATTTAATTTGTCCAAATTTATCCAGAACTGCATGTTGTCATTAGGGAACATGATGTAAACAAAATAAAACATGACAATTTTTTCCTGCCAAAATAGTTCCACACACTAACTTAATTCACTGCGCCATCAGTATGGTTCACACCAGGTTACAACACTAAAAACCTGATATAAACCAATAAAGTTCCCCAAAGAACCCCATATATCCTACCACCTGCCTGATTATCTAACCTAGTCAGACCAGGCCGCCTATTTCCCACCACAAATACCGCGTTATATATAAGACTCAGGACCAGGTTTATATAATAACGCAAATGAGCGCATGTAGACACCCCGTTAACTCCTCTCTCACCTGCCCCGAATCCCTTACAACCAAACCTCTATGGGGTTTGATTTTGTGAAACAAGTCAGGATTGAAGCATACATTGATTCTTCAGACATATTATCTCTATTGGGGTTTTATTCACTAAAGAGAGGGTTGTGGTTTTAACTCTCTTGCTCCACTTTTCAGTAAGAAAAAGAAATCTGCAAAACCAAGTTCAGCAAACTGAAATCTTCTTTAAACAAGTTCAGGAACAAACACTTTAATAATGTGCTTTGTTTAATTATAAGGGAAGTCTCTTTTCTCCTTGAGCTCTATATCCAGCGCTATATACAGTAATGGCGGTCGGCACTGATTAAAAATCTGCTTTTATTTCATTTTGTAGCAATAAACTTCTTTAGTGACTTTCCTTGCTCAAGCACCACACTGAGCCGATTCTTTATAGCAATAATGAAGTCTTGCTTGTACAAAGAACTCCTTTCTTCCATTTACTTTCATTAGTCAGATTATTAGGCTGGGTTATTAAGACCCAGCCATTCCATTATTCACCACAAGGCAGTATGACAAGGGGTAAGGATGTTTATCTAGTAGATTAGGCCAAGATGACAATTTACCCCTCAACATTTCAGGAGTTATATACAGCTATAGGGGATCAGAGGCAGTGTTATACTCATGCACAGCCAGGGCACCTAGCTGAGTGCGATATGATGTCATATAGTGATGCAGAATATCACTACTTCTCATAGGGAAGCAGCAATGGATTTCACAGCTTGCTGGGTCAGTGAGGGGAGATCGGAGGCCCATGGCCTGCAGAAGCAAGACGGTGAGGCTGCTCAATGGGACAGCACCCCAAAATCATGACTGCCCTGCAGAAAACAGGACACATGGGAGGTATGTACCACAGTTACCCACATAAAATGCTCTGATCTCGTTTAAAAATCAAACAGAGCTAGCTTTGAAATAATCTTTATATAAATAAAAGATAATCATAATAATAATATCAAACTTTATTTCTCCCATATGCTATACTAATGTAAATGGATTCAGCACGCTGGTTAGCACTACACCGGCGCTAGGACCCAGCGTCCACCGCACTGACAAATTGTGCCGAAGTGATCAATGATCCCTGCCGCGAGTTCAAAACACAACATATGTGTTTATAACAATACATAAATGCACAGCGACTTCACCTCATATTGCGATAGTGCCACTTTGTCTAAAATAAAAGATAAGACGAGGTTGTGCCTAAAATGTGTAGCGTTTATAAGAGATAATTATAGATACAAACATTTATGTGTCTTGTGTTTATGGCTCTACTCACGGGTTCGGTGACGTCATTGCTGTTCCGGCAGAGAGATTACGCACGAAGCTGCCAGCACTTGGGCGGTCTCTAAGAGGAAGGAGATGTACTCTATGTGTTGACGCTTAGAAATATGGCGGCACCCTCCAGAAGTGAAGAGGAAGGGGATCAAGGTATTTATTAAGTTGCGTAACGTCAGCCGTTTCGGGTGGTTTCGTTTGTTGTAACGATGCGGACTATGCTCGGGTTTACAGCCAACATTTATACGGAAGCAGTAATCGTGCAGCGGCTCTGCCTGCTGCTTTCTCTATGAATTGGGGGTTTCCAGTATGTATGACGCTTGTGCGAAGCGGTAGAAATCCCAGTGCCAGGTTGTCATGGTTCCTAAGAGTCTAATGCTAATGATGAAGTGGTAGGCAAATGGAACAGCTTCCCAGGAGACGTGGTAGAGGTTAACAGGGCGTTTGAACCTGTGTGAGATTGGCATATGGCTCTCCCGAATGTAAGACGAGACCAGGGGCTGATTAACAAACTAGGAAATAGATATATACACACGCACACACCTATATTCCAGTCCCTCTATGAACGGTCTTGTGGTTTGTACTTTTATTGGTTAAGAAAAACCTAAACTAGCCTCTTACGGTAGTCTGTTTGCCGCCGGGTTGACCTCACTAGGGCAGGTTGCACCATCATGGCTTCATTATAACATTCCCTTGCTAGTTTGTGTCAATGACCCTGGTGATATGATGTCTATGTTGTCATTTGTCAGTCATGTTTTTTTTTTTGTTCGTGTAAATAAAGTTTTCCCCAGCGCAGTGCATTGCAGAAGCGCTGAGCGTGTGAACGTTTCCTTCCGACGCCAGCTCCTTTATCCTGTTACTTAGCTGCACTTAGAAGACGGACGCCGGGAAGGCGGAGCGTTTCTAAGTGCTAAGCGACAATGCACAAAAAATGAGGAAGTGTGCGCTTGATCCGATGTATAAATAATGTGGCCGCCAACTCTCCGGAATCCTACGGTGGCGAGAGAGACTGATCAGTGCCGTTAAATGCATCAAAAAGTGCCAAGGATATTTACTGCCACCTCCGTACTGACCCTAATATGTCTGCTGCATGCATGTGTTTAATAGTAAATCCGATTGATACATTCGGTTGTGGCGAAGGCGCACATTTTCTCCTTCTCGTTATATGCTTACAGTTGTTAGAAATCCAACCCCTGGAGTTTTGTTACCCCGTAGGGAAAACAGTCATGTAGGAATTACTGCCTTTCGCAGGGATATCTATGATGGCGCTCCGTGAGTGAGGATCTCAAAGCGGCTGTGTGTTTGTGTCCATCTGTGTAAATATTAGTAAAGGGCGTTATATTAATATGGGATATTTAAAGGGACGATCCAGCCGTCATATGCACTTTGATGGATAGGATGGTTGTGAGGTCCCCGTTGCAATTGCGTATGAGTTTTCTGCAGAATCCTCCCATATGCCGTCTATACTGGGTGAGATCTAATGAGACCCCAATACATGTATTCAGAATGGGAATGCTTTCCTGCCACTGATTGGCTGCTTCCAGTATCAGATAGCAGAGGAGGCAGGAAGCTGCAGCTTCCACTAAAGGTAAGCAATTTGTTTTCAAGTTTTGAAGAATACATATTATAGAAAGGATCCTTTGTCCATAAGGCCGGCTGGAGCGTTCCTTGAGTCTTTGTTTTATTACTTGCCCAATAGTAGAAAAGCTCCTTGGATACTCATTGTTTGCTAGAGCTGCCCTAGGCAGTGGTGATGTCAGATTTCTCTCCGAGATGAGGTATAAAAAGAACGCGGTGAAGCACAGCACGTCTGGCTGCTTTGGCTGTGATGGTAGGTGTATGCGTGTATAAGGGTAGTAGTTGACTTGCGAATCCCCCAACATTGTGTAATGTGAATCAGTTCTTGGGTATTGTCTCAGATTCAGGATAGCCGTATCCCTATCCCAGGCATGTTTACATTCATTGACTATATTAGTCTCTACCACTTCTGCCCGAAAGGCTGTCCTACTTACCTATCCCTTTCTCATTCAGTCAGAGCCATATAGTCGTTTGCAAAATAAGGAACACATCGGGCAAAGACTTCATCTGACTTCACGCTGGTCGATTTAATGTGTTGGCCGGTAGTAGGAAACCTAACCGGATGCTGCGAGAACTCTCTAAGGGTCCCAGCTGTGCCTGTGGGGTCGACCACCATCACAGAAGACCATGTCCATCTCACGCTGCTGTGCCATGTTCAGCCAGTTCTGCGGGGGGGGGCTTCCTCTTCACAAGTTACTGGCGCTGTCCATAGTTGTGTGAAATAGGCCACTTACAACATCATGTTTTCAGCTCTGGATAAGGCTTGGATCAATGTTCTGTTAGTTCAGGACCTAACAGAGGCTGTGATAGATAACATTTTGGGTAAAGCGGCATACATTATATATTTTTTTATTCCTTTTACAGCTCTGGGAAAATGGGACTTTTTAAATGCGAGCTCTTGATATAAATAGGTGTCTGCTGTGTTCTAGGATTAATTATACGTCAAGGATTTCACAAATATCCCTGAGGACTGGTTTCTCCGTTTCAATAGAAAAGACGTTTTGCGAGCTTCAGGTATGGAGGAGGACGTGAAGCTAAAAGGAAGCAGCGTCGACCCCATCCCGACATCTAAGATAGACCGTAAGATTTCGGTGAGCGAGTTCTCGTGCCACTGCTGTTACGATATATTGGTGAACCCCACCACTCTGAACTGCGGCCATAGTTTCTGCAGGCACTGCCTGGCGCTTTGGTGGGTATCTTCAAAGAAGACGGAGTGTCCTGAATGCCGAGACAAGTGGGAGGGCTTTCCTAAAGTGAACATTCTACTTAGGTAAGTGGTTACCATGGCGATATCTCTATAGATGTTTTTAAGCTTTAGTTGTATATTTTATATTTTACTTCCTATTTCTAGCTTTCCGTGCTTTTCAATCCACTCATTGGCAATTAAATATTTTTTAAATTATTGTAATATTTTTCTTTGCGAAAGAGGTACCAGACAAACACAAATTTTAGTTAACTCCTACAAAGTAATTAGCTGTAGACATAAATATGAGAAACATGAGAAAACTATGACTACATGACTTTTAGACTTTAAAAAAAAAAAGCAATTATCATGAAATTTATGTACATGTGGAAAAATCGAACTTGATTTGTATTCATTTTGCATTTTGAAATGGCTGTTTTGGCCATGAGCGGTATATTGTATAAAATGTCGCTTAGTTTCTTTGGCGTTCTATCCTCTGTTCTTTCAGGGATGTCATAGAAAAGCTGTTTCCTGATGACATTCAGCAGAAATATCAGGACATTGAGCAAAACCGTGACATCGCCCAGGCGCTGCAGGCCTTCAATAAATACGGCAACGATCAGAATCAGACGTCTTCCACCGGTGGACGAGCAAATCCACAAAGAGGAGGGGGATTCTTCTCAGGTGTTCTGTCCGCATTGACAGGCGTGGCGGTAAGATAACTGAACTGAATCTCCCATGCGTTCAACAACTTTCTTTCCATCTGGCCTCCTCCACCGTCGTAAAAGATAGATGGTAGCGTTCACATTACCTTACTTTTAATTCTCAATCAGTAAGACTGACAATATATAATGTGACGGTAGAACATACGACATAGTGATATATAGAGCTTCTCTTCTACTCGAGCTACCTTCTTGTGATATGAGGTCAGCGTACGAGGGTTACGTAGTAACAAATTACTCAAATCTGATGGGAAAAGACCTGATTTTTAACATTGTGTATATTTACAATTGTCTCTGGCCTAGAATCTCTAGCTATTCATTTTGCATTGTTTCCCTGGATTAATGGGATCCTTAATCAGCTGTATATCCTCCTTTCCTCATTCATTAGGTTGTCCTGCTTGTGTATCACTGGAGCAGCCGGGAGTCTGAACAAGACCTCCTCGTCCATAAACCAGTTACTAAATGGACCCCTGAAGAAGTCATCCTGTGGCTAGAACAGTTGGGTCCATGGGCTTCCCATTACAAAGAACGTTTTCTGGCAGAGAGGGTTAATGGGAGGCAAGTCAATGTTTTTATTCCTATTTTAAAGTAAATCTGGTATGCGGATAACCTACTGATCTCTATGCCGCATTGCTCAATTAATTTTTACTTGGCATCATATTATGAAAAGAACATTAAATTATTTGCTGTTCACATAACTTCCTTATTTATCTTGAGTTCTGCTGGATGTCAGAGAACAATGATTGTATATATATATAATATATAAAATCCCCTGCGGCCAAATGGTTTTAAGGAAAGTACATAAAAGACAGAGGATTAAAGGGAAAATGTTCTGTGACGTGATGCTGCTTGACTCGTCAACGGGGTCAGGGTTTGTTCTCTATAGAAGGAGATGCCAGGGAAGCTGTAGATTAATCACCTAGACTTCACTTTGCATTATGGAGGACACTCCCAAACACCAGGCCTATCCAGATAAGGTGAAAAATCAACTGTCCCCAAGAAAGCAGGCAAATCCAGACAACGGAAAGGCAAGCGGTGCTCAAAATCCACAAACTATAGAACCAGTCGGCAAGCTCATGGTTAAGCGAGCTTATGTGCGAAACACGTTAAGTGTGTCCAGCTCTGTGTCTTTTCTACTGATAAGAGATTTAGATCTTTGCTGATGCTGACTGGTTCTATAGTCTGCGCTTTGAGGGCTGCTTGCTTTTCTGGAGTGTGCGTTATGAAGGCCAAGGCAATGAACCCCCACTTCAAGAATATGAGAGTTTAGGAGTCATCTAACCGAAGAATGCATTACGCAGGACCAACTTTTCTATTCCTGCGGAGACTTAGTAGGCATGGCCCTTTATAATGTATAGTTAATTTAGGGGTGTGAAACCCCTATGCTCCTGCTTTAGTGAAGAAGCCCATTTCAGTAATTTATTGCAGTTGCCGTTTTTATTTTCAGACTCCTCCTGACTCTTGTTGAGGAGGAATTCTACAAAGAGCCTTACAGCATTGAGAATAACAGCCACAGAAAGGCCATTATCATGGAACTGGACAGAGTCAAAACATTAGGCGTTAAGCCACCTCAAAATTTATGGGAGTATAAGGTATGTATATATATATATTTTTAAATCAGAATGATTAATGTTAATATCCCTCCGGTGCAGAATATGTGTGTTCACACTACAGCGCAGGTATTTTAAAAGGCTTGTAGCACTGGTGGTGTGTGAGAATGTTACGTGCAAAGCGTAGAATGTCTGTCCATTGCAGCCAAATGGGTGTATTAGATTGGAACATTGGGGATGTTACTTTTTGGTCATTGTAAAATTGCTGTGATTTGGCATCTTTTATCCAGTGACATTTGCCTTTGCAGATGGCCCTTTGTATTTGCCAGAATATTGCATAGAATGCCCAGGGGCTAAAGAAAGCATAAAAATGTCAAACAGGGACGTTAAAAGGTCTATTAATCACAAAAAGTGTATG
The DNA here is from genome assembly GCA_009364415.1 of Spea multiplicata. Classification (NCBI taxonomy): domain Eukaryota; kingdom Metazoa; phylum Chordata; class Amphibia; order Anura; family Pelobatidae; genus Spea; species Spea multiplicata. The sequence goes on from VKOC01000732.1 coordinate 130,450, forward strand.
GTTTGTCGGTAACCGTCAGTCTATCTGGTAGAGTTATTCACAACTCCAGGTTGTGCGTATTACGCATGAACCAAGATTTGCTCACACAGCTCTTGTCAAAGGACTTTGCCACCCTCTTTTGCTGGATCTCATTGTATGATGACCTATTCATATATTCATATATATACATGTGTGTTTTATTTTATTGCAGGCCGTAAACCCTGGGAAATCGCTGTTTCTTTTATATGCCCTGAAGAGTTCTCCACGGTTCAGCATTTTGTATATGTTCTTCTTTGACTACACAGAAACCTTTTTACCTTTTATCCATACAACGTGTCCTTTACAGGGTGAGCAAGAGGAGGATATCATCTCCAAATTTATTGTAAGTAAATCAATGCACTCGCATACAATACGTTCTAAGTTAAGAAAGTTTTTGTGTTTGTTGAAAAGTACACAAATCCTTTTCATAGTGTCGAGGCTGGATGCAAAACAAGTATGTAAAAAAAAATGTATGTAAAAAAAAAAAAGTTTGCTTGTGACCTGGTGATCAGAATAACTGGCCGGTTTTGATAGCGGCTCAAAGCGACGGTACATTTTAAACCGCTGGGAAGGGAAATAAAAGTCAAGCTTTTACACTGGCGGCTGCTTATTGCAAACTGCACACCCATCTCTTCTTTTCCCTGGTCTATGTAATATAATGTTCTGTTGTATGCTTTTTCTTTAGGATCTCAATGATCCAACATGGAAGCAGTGGAGAGAGTTCCTGGTGAAATACTTGTTTCTTCCGTATCAGCTTCTTGCTGAGTTTGCGTGGGACTGGCTAGAAGCTCATTACTGGACGTCTCGGTTTATTATTGTGAATGCTATGTTACACTCGGTCCTGGAATTATTCTCATTCTGGAGATTGTGGTCAAGGAGGGAACTGAAGTACGTATTAACTGGTTTTATGTGAAACCCAATGTGACGAGTGTCAATGACAACCATAAGGTCGCTACGACTCTGCACCTGTCACAGTTACAGTTTGTTTTCCCCCTTTTTTCTTTTAGGTCTCTTCCTCGACTGATGTGGGGGCATTTCTGGAAGATGTCAACTCAAGGGCTTTTTGTTGCTATCTTCTGGCCAGTAATACCCCAGTTTGTCTGCAACTGCTTGTTTTACTGGGCCTTGTATTTTAACCCAATCATAAACATTGACCTGGTGGTCAAAGAAATTAGGAGACTGGAAACGCAAGTGATTTAAAGTCAAGCACCAGGGGGACAGACGGACAAGTCATGACACTGAACTGAAAGACAAGACTTTACTTTCTTTCAAGCTAAGAGTTGTCAAGGGATGTAGAATGTCACGATATTTTCGAGCATATTTTACTTTATTGGGCAAGATCACCTTTATCAACCGTTACCAATGTTTCCCTTTTTTTTGAGAGAGAAATGAGAGGAAAACTTAGTTTGGGTGAACTTTTTTATGTTCTACACGAGGATTATTGTACAGCTGCTTTAAACCAGTGCAAATACAAGGTGTCCTGTGATATGAACTATGGTCCTGCGAGTGGATCATTGCTAATAAGTGGTCATGATAAATTTCGGTTTGTTAGTGGACTGTGCAATAATTGAGTGGCCTGAGCTTATATTATATAGTTTGGCTTGTACAGTGAGTGGCTTTAAAACATTTTACCAAAATGTTGTGCTAAAAAAAAAGAATGTCAGTATAACAAAGACGACCTGTTTTCCCAAATTATTTTAATTTACTAGACATTTTTAAAACGTTCCCGCTTCTTCGTAAATAGCAACATTTTGGTGTTAATTCACTAAAGGCGGAGTTTGCAAAAACATGTGCTTTTTAACTTGACTATCCATTATGAAGAGCCACCACTAGAAAGTTTCTTCAATGTGATGCTCAGCTGGCCCTGTATAATGCATAATTCAATGTATAAAACCTTGCTGATTTAACTTCACAGCATACAGGGCCAGCCAAGCTTTTCCTGCAGCAAACGCTCGATGGGGTTGACCCTTCCTAATGTATAATGAAGTCAAGGAGCTGAAGCCACAGCTCTCCTTCACATTCTCCTGTAAACTCTTTCTTTACTGAACAAACTCCTTTATGTTTAGAATTGACATTTCTTGCTGTGATTGTGGTAAGTTCATTTCAGATGCGGGGAAGAAAAAAATCTTGTTTTTTGTTACGTTGGCAAAATAATCAAATCAAAATCAAATCAAAAAAGGATCGCGATGCTAGGGTAGAAACCTTTCCATCTGGGTCCTTTTTTTCTCCTAATTCAAATTTGGAAAGGATTTATGCCGCATCTCTTCGCATTTCTTAGTTGAATTTAATTTAAATTTAACTGGGTTTATGAAATCTTGGAGCTATACAAATGTTTCAAATTTTTAATAAGTTTAAAAAAATTAAAGAAAAAACCCTCCTGATTTGCCATGAATTGGTGATTTTTTCTTTGCTAATTCCGGAACTGTATTTATAAGGTATATAAATATGGTTTTGTGGGTCTTCTGTAAATACATCCGTATAATGTCTTTGTGAATATATAAATATGTTCTATTTAATACCAATTAAACCTAAATATATTTCCAGCAGCTTGTTTACGTCACTGTGACTATACATGCTCCAAGCTATTTTTTTTTTTTTTTAGCTAGTACTGTGAAACAGATTTTTTTTTTTTAATGTGCTTTAAATAAAACAATATTTGCAAATTTGTCTTTTTCCTGTTTTTGTTCTCGTGTAAATGTTTTGGAAGTATAATACTGGAGTACGTTGCGCAGACACATTCTTGGTGTAGGTTAGAATGGGTTTATTGAGCTGTCCCCTCATTCTGTTGTTGCCATCACTTCTTCGAACATCCTAACATTTCAACTTGCCAGAGAGACATCATTCATCCCACTCATTATTATTTCCCATAAATAACAAACTAAATAGTATAATTAGCTAAAACTGAATTTCTTCAAAGCTTCCCCCTATAGTAAGCATATGCAATATGTAGTTATATACTTTGCACACGCACCCCATGGAAATCACAGAACTAAGTTGTGAGCCTAAAAAAATGTATACTTTTTTTTGCTGTTTTTTACATTTTATATTGGTTGAGTTTAGGCTGTGTCAGCACGGTCTTTTTAACATGCTCCTTTGAGCAGGGCCCCCTCACCTGTTGTTTCTGTAAGTCATATTGTTATATTACATACTACTTGTTATGTCCTGTCTTACCCGTTGTACAGAGCTACGGAATTTGATGGCGTTATATAAAACATTAGGTAGCTATATTTGGCTACCTGCTCCATACCTGCTGTACCACTAACATCCTTCACTCAAACCCTGATTATCCCTCCTCCATCAAACTGTACAATAGACGCTAGGCATTCCGGTAGGTTGTGATCTGCTGGCATCTGCCAAACTCAGATTAGCCCATCAGACGATCAGATAGTGAAGCAATATTCATCACTCCAGAGAACACGTTTCCACCGCTCCAGAGTCCAGTTGTGGGCTCTACACCACTCCACCCGAAGCTTGGCATTGCTTATAGTGACCATTGGCTTGCGTGTGGCTCCTGGGCCATGGAAACTAATTTCCCAACGTGCGGTGCTTGTGCTGATGTTGCTTCCAGAGGCAGTTTGGAACTCTGTAGTGAGTGATGCTACAGAGGAAGGGATACTTTATGTGCTACATGCTTCAGCACCCCCCCTCTGAGTATGAGTGGTCTACTGCTTCATGCCTGCACTGTTGCGTAGACGCTTCCACTTTACAATAATAGCACTTACAGTGCAGATCTGGCATGGCAGAATATTCACAAACTGACTTGTGGCAAAGGTGTCATCCTCTTCGGTACAACCCATTCTACTGCCAATGTTTGTCTATGGAGATGGCTGCCTATGTGCTTGACTTTATACACCTCTTAGCAAAGGGTGTGACTGAAACAACTAAACTCTAACTAATCGGGGTTTCCACATACCTTTGGCCATACGTGTAAATTTGCTGCTGTTTATACACCTTTTATTGCGACTTTTGCAAGCATTGGAACACTACCAGATATTCATACCCAGAAAGGAAGAATGAGAGAAAGAAAGGTTTGAATGCTTTTTCATTCATAATCCCCTACCCAGTTCTATTTTTTCTTTTTTATTACAGCACATACATATGTCAGGTTTTCATGCTTTTTGATAATGTATTTGGCTTTGGAGGGCAATTCACATTGTCCCTGGAAAAATCTCAAGTCTTTATGTAATACATGTTTTCAACTTTCCCGTGGTGTTCAGAGTTAATCAATGGTTTGTTACCATGTTCTAGTACAGTTTATTTTCAGCTTGCTGTGGAAGTTAAATATTTGGCTGGAAGAAAATGCGAGGAAGTTGGATATCCAGGATAATCACATGTGTAGACCAAGATTACAGCTAAATTCACTGTAATTACTGCAAAAGGCAGTCATTTTTTTGTTGCCATTTAAAGCCTTCTTACAAAATGCAACAAAAAGAATTGGTCAGTTGTTTTCTTTTTACAAACTAAAACAAATGATCAAAATTGCATAAAATTCAGGAACGCAAATTTTTACATGCTTAAGGTTTTGAATTTCACCAGTACAAGGAATTATATTCCTAATGCTGCATATGGTTACAATTTAGTAGGTGGAACGGCACCAGAATCCTCATGTGTTGCACCTAAGCAGATTTTAGCTATTATTTATCTTATTTATAAAGGCAAATGTAGAACAAATCACATCCAAAGAAATGGGAAATGCTGATTCTGCCAAATGTTAGCACTTTCCCCTAAATATAATACTAATCACATTGCCTCCAATAGAAAAAGAGGATGGGCACTTCTCTCATTTGAATGGAATTAAAGTAAATAGTAAATAAACCTGCAAACAAGGAAAATATCACTTACTTTATGATTGCCCTTGTGTGGTCTGTTGTTTTGGTCCCCTGATTGGCTGGTTAGAACAGCCAATCAGTGGAAGGAAAGCTGTCCCTTTAAAATCTAGGCATATAAACGGGTGGTCTCATTAGACCCCCCCTCCCGAAGGGTGTGCAAAGCTGGGGGGGGCAGACGTATGTGGACGCCATGAAAATGTAATGGGACCTGGAGTGTTTCTATAAAATATGATATAATATTATAGTGCTAAAAACAATTTAGTCACAATTTGTATAGAACAAGAAAAGTGCAGAGTGATTGACAGTTGTCGTCTGGTTGTTTTCATACCCCAATATACTGCTACAATGTCAACGTTTATTTTTCCTCAAGCACAAGATTATTATTTTTCATCCGAATAAATGTAACATTAACGTTTAGTGCATCGCGCATATAAAAGATTTCTTTTGTCTTCTTTGCTTCATACTATGGTTTATATCTGCATGGTGGAGAGATACTTCCACATAAGAAGTCTGGATAAAGAATATACCTGTTGTTATAAGCTGATTTCGTTAGGCATTTCCCAAATTCTCTGTCACATTTGCACACCATTTTTTGGCATTTATCAATCGCCTCATCTGAAAGACAAAAGTGTATGAAAGTCTGTATCGTTTTAAAGATAGAAACACGATATTTGATGGCGGATAACCGTTCAGCAAGTCTGGTCTTTCTGTTTTTCCTGATGTAAAGACTCAAAGCTTAATCGGTCCTTGTTCTTGTCTTCGATATCCAGACACACACAAACATACACAGACAAAAGCATGTGCTCACACAGTGGCAAACCCCACACACACTAACACCCAGACACACAAACATACACAGACAAAGCCACATGTTCACACAAAGGCGTACCCCACACACTAACACACCCAGACATACAATGGCATACCCATGTTCACACACACACACACAACATACCCAGACAAAGCCACATGTTCACACAATGGCACCCCCCCCCACACACACACACACACTAACGCCTCAGTCTGGCGCACAGTTAATGCGATGTTCAGTGGCCTCGCTTAACCTCGCTTCCTGCTGGAAATAAAGGAAATAAAGAGCTAAGTTCAGGTGTCGGGACTCTCTTTGTCCCTCCTTCTGGAGCATGCCGCTGTCTATCGGGGGGGCTAATTTCCCTCTTTTGCTGCCCTGGATCTGTCAATACCCCTTTGTAAATGTATGGGGGGCTCTACTGAACCCTTCCATATTCATTTGCTTCTTTGCCTACTTGAATCTAATTTTCCATGCAGGCGATGTGTTTGGCCAATCAGCTCCAGCTGTAAGAAGACCCCCCTTGTGCGCAGTAACACATCACAGCCCTGGCTGACTAGGCCTAAGCCTGGGGTGGCAGGTTCAGGGGGGGGTAGACTCCGGGGTCCCACCGCACAATGGACCGATTACAAGGGAGATCTTTGATCTCTCCAACTGGCCTATTTACGCTATGGATTCTGTGCCGGCTCAGCACAAACTTCATAGACATCATTAAAAGGCGCTGCGCAGGAATATGACATAGTTTTTTTTTCTTTCTTATTGTTTTTTTTTTAAATGCATATTAAGGTATTCAGAAAATACGGTACTTCTTTGGTGGGGCATTCTTCTTATGGGAAGCTCTGAGTTCTGGCTTGGCTCTCACTCATCACCATCCTGCTGGCTCAGCAAGCCATAATTATGATAGGAAGTGTGCCCAGCAGAGGCTACTATAAATTTAATCATACGGAGACAGCAGCATGTGCTGAAGTTACATTTTTAATATTACTATAATTAAAACGTGTCCTAGTTTGGCTTTGCAATTATAGAGGGTTGACGTTACATTCCCTGTAACTTGCTTCCATCATTGTGCCCTTAAAATGTCTGAATTTAACACATTTGCTCATCTTTGGTTACAAAGCATGTACAAAAATATTTCTCTGAAATTCATCTTTTATTTAGAACGACGATATTCTTGTCTGAAGGCAATTTCATAAATCTGATACCAACTAAGGGCAAATATATATAAATTCCTTCTAGTGCCCATCAGATAAGTAAAAACGAGTCCCAGAAGACTGGTTTCGGCAGGACTTACCACAATTCATAGCGTTATCTTTGCAGGTCCAGCTGTAATGACCCATTTTGGTGACGCAGCCAGCTGCATCTGCTCTGTCGTAGCAACAGTCGTGCTGCTGACAGCACCTTACAGAGAAAAGGCAAGTAGGATAAACCTCAACGTTAGTACATTTGTTACTAAAAGGCATCGAATAATATATCAAATCTACAAAAGTCTTCGGTGAGCTTGGGTGGAAGGTAATAAGACTGGGACATCCCTGCTACACCCATCAGCAGATCTCTTCGATATGTCAACTCAAGACGTACCATAAATCCACAGTCCATCCTAGTCATTGGGAAGTCAAGGAATTCTCCAGTTTTAGATGAACACTACGCCTCCCTCAATAACACTTTTCTAAAGTTTTCCATCTATTTCAAATTGACTGGATGGAACCTCAAAAGCCAAAGACCAATATATCATATATAGTTTTCATTGACCATGTTGAAATTGGCTGACCAATTATGATTGACGATATCACGGAACCATCCGAGTATCTTTTTGGAACTCTTGTCCGTGTGATAAATACTTGGATACAATGTATGGTCAAAATATAAAAATGCTAAAACATATATAAAAAACCTATTTTGTCTCTAGCCACCAATTCACTTGGCATTGCATTAGGTAACTTTCATTAACTGTGAGCTCCAATGGCATGTGGAAGTCAAATGATATGATATACAGGCAATTGCTGCTGACGCAGTGGGGTTTTTTAATAACCCGTGTCTATGTAACTCGGCCAAAACAAACATAAAACGTATTTAAAGGCTAACAGTATCTGAGATAAAATAAAACATCGCAGTGTGCAAGAGGTGACCTAAGGTTTACATTCTGGATTCTGAGAAAAGTACGTGGCATGAGAGCGCAACCCAACAAGCAGCCATATTTGTAGTTTTTATCTCTATGCTCCGTAGGCTGACATAGGAACACATCTTTATTTGCTGCTAAATGGAGAAGAATGTAGATGTTACTTCAAGCTGAGGGATCAGGCCGTCCCCAGCACAGTGGCCAACGGCAATCTTTTCTTATGAACTGGTGGTAGTTATTGCAACCACAATGTTCATTCAGTGCTAGGTGTATGGACTTAATGCGTATTATGATCTACACCATAGTACACAAAAAATGCATGACGAAATGTATAAAATTTAATTTTTTCAAAACTCTTTCAAAGTAACTACATATTATACAAGGCCAGCTCAGCAACTTGGGTGGGCCTTTAATAATGTACAGTGAATTGAAATGTGATTTAGTAACTAAATTCCCTAGAGGAATTACTTATTGTATCATCTTCCATATCATCTACGTACCAGTCTGTCCTGTCTTTTGGCCTTCCTTGGCCTCCAACTCCACAGTAGCACCCATACCCAATATAAGCAAATGAAGATCTACCAGTGTAACAGGAGATAACTTCTGCCAGGTCCACAAGCCCCCTCCGCCGAATCACATGAGATTTGCCTTCGATTTCTTTCAAACCTGCAAACATAGAAACGTAGGTTTTTATAGATGTAAAAATATAAAAATATATCAATGAAGAAGCAGTCCAAACTCGTTACAACCACTTATAAGGTAATAAGAGTTTAGTCTACAATGTAGAAAATGATAGGTAGTAGAACATGTATAGCGTGTAAATAACCGTACATCGGGATCTGAAGGTAAAATGAATATGCTTACGGGAACGAGCACATCATATGCGTCTATAAAGAATATTCAGAAGAAAATCAGCTGATTTTCTTCTGAATATTCTTTTACCACCTTTAGCTCACCTGCTCTCACTTTATTTTGGATTATTTCAAGCATTTACTCAGTGAAACCAAAAATAATTGAAAAATGTCAAATAATAATTAAAAAATAGCAAAAAAAGGGGGGTAGGAAAACCAGCGAGCGAGTTTATCACAGGGGTGTCACATTGTAACTGGGTATAATGTTTAGAATATTTACGGAATAGAATGCCCAAGGTACAGGATACACATCCTGTTTCAAACTGGCATTTTTAAATAAGAGTTACTCATGTATCATAATATATGTATGAAACAATAATATATATTATAACACAACATGATATATGATATTCTGCCTAAAAGGAAAGTTATTACCAAAAAGTTATACATTCAGATATAATTTGTTTGAAAATATAACTTAGACAGAATAACATGGTCTATGAGAGGGTTTCTGCCATAAGAAGGACCTCTGTAGTTCCTCTTGGGTTGAGAGACCTAACGCCCAGTGAAGCCAACGAGGGCTCAGAAATATCCAACATAAGTGACAAATTTCCAGGGAATAAAGGGAGATCTTGAGTTTCTTTGAGTTTTACCCTTGAATGGTGGCTGTGAATGGACCTAAAAGGGTGATGATGGCGTATTTAGGTATACATTTGCCAGGCAGTTTGGTGGTCAACACATTTATAGAACACAATACCGAAATCCACGACATGTTAGGCTCTAACACTTTGTAAGCTACCTGTATTAGGACCATAAAATAAGTAAACTTTAAGTGGGTTACAAAGAAAATACATACACAAAAATGCTGTTGTGTAGGAAAAGTGCCTACAGGTTTTTTTTCCAATTAAAGTGGGATCATGTTCATTTGACATGTGAGGAGTTTTGTAAGGACGTTGGCTGTGGTCAATCTATTTTAAAACGTAAGTAGAAAAGATAGATTTACCGTATGTAGAGTTAGGGTTGGTTGGTTTGGCTGAGGCACGAGGCCACCACCTGTCTTGGCTTTGGCTCCTTGAAAGAGGAGAAGTAATAGCTAGATGAAAGCCCTTCAGTCATCGGGCTTTTGGTCTGGATGCTCATGGTTACTTTTCTCCTCTTCTGCTAATGACATGAGAATAAAATGGAGAACAATATTGGAAACAAGGTATCTGAATGCCAACCTTGGCCAAGCTGTGCCATAATGTTTATTAATAATAATGCTAACAAAGATAATATTTAGTTAATAAATTATTTTCTCCTGTTTCCAGCACATCCATCTGGCATGTCCTTAACCTCAGAAAATATGTGGTTGTCTTCTTTCTATCGTTGGGGTATCGTTGAGGTATTTTAAGGTTATATATTTTAGGGTTTTTTTTTAATGTTTTCATACCTCTAGGGTATAATGTCTAACAAATAAATGTCCAGACACAGCCCAACCTTTCATATAGTATTAAACAACACTACTCCCTTGACAAAGGCTTATAGATGAAATGTTGGGACATTTCCACTCCTATTCACTGTAGTATTCAGTATTCAGTATCTTAGTATTCAAAGGTACATTGTTTCCAAAATTGTTTCCATTTGATTTTCATGTCATCAGCAGAACAGCAAGTGCCAATAAGTTACCGATACTGGCCAAAATTATTTTTGGAAGATACAAAATTTATTCTCCTCTGGGGCGAAAAAATATTAAAGCATATTAAAGCAAAACATTAGTAGAATGTTTCAGTTGATTACTCAAAATTGTGCATTCAGCCACCTAAATGCACTAGCGTTTTTCCGATAAATCGGAGCATTAATATTTTACATATTTCAGGAGCTAGCGATGATGTTGGCTGCATTTATGAATAGTTTTTGTTCTTTAGATCTTAGACGTTGCCATTAATAAAGCCACAATATCTATATTAAAACCTAATAACTATAATTAAAACTTAATAAGAGTTCAACAAACAATATTAAATAAAATGTGACTTTCATATACACAACTTTTAAAAAAAAAGTATGGAAATGAATGCATTTCTGGGACTATATTAATAATATATCATCTCGCAGCCAATCTAACAATCTGACGCTGGGTTCATTCGTTTTTTTCCTATTTTTTGTCAAATCAGCAAAAAATAACCCTTTCATGTTGTATCACCAAGTTATATTAGTGATAAGTTATTATATTGTTTGCGTTAATTTTTTTCTTTTCAATTTTAATCCTATTTTTTTAAAACAAGTTTGCCGGTAGGCGTTTTTCTTACTATGGTTACTTATTAAACCCATGACTTTGCAGACAGGGCAAAGCAGGTACGTATTATAACTTTTTTGTATACAATGTTAGTAATAATATCTATTATTTGCTTCTCTTTTAAGAAAGTATTGCTGTATAAATCTGACAGGTCCTTTTCCATTGAAATATTTTATGGTCTGACTTTCAGATACACACTGGATATAATCATGATATTTATCATTTGCAACACAATGTATCTTGTCAGTGAAGATTATACATACACATTCACATAGTCTCATCTATAGAACATCCACCAGATCGCCAAAATAGAATTCCAAAATCAACCATTTCAATCACAATCAATCACACAAATCCAGAAATCATCTACTTACAAATATAAAGGCATAGCATGAGTAAGATCTTCATCTCCATTGAGCGATGGCAAAGACACACAGTTCTATTGTATTTCTTCTTCCTCGTATGAAGACGGCAGAGAAGAGTTCCCTTTTAAGCAGATTTTCTGTGACCTTAAGGCATAATAACTATGTTTCTCTCCCAACAGCCTCTTTTTGTGTGTGTGTAGGTCTGTCTGTTGGTATTCCTGGCGGCTGTCCCAGTGATTTCCCGAGTTTGAGTTCTAGGAGGTGGTGATACCATTTCCGCTTGTGTCTTGAGCAAACATTTCATTGAATATTTTTTAAAATGTTTTTTAACCTGCTCTTTATCAGAGAGCAGCGCAACAACACTAAAGATCCTGTGTGACCTTTGTAGACCCAATGGACCTTCCTTATAACTATACGGTAATAAATCATGTTCTCCTATTTTTTTTATACGGCAGCTATAGAAAACTTGACCAGGATCATCTTAATCAGGACCAGCCTTACCATATAAGTATACTAGGCAGCTGCCTAGGGACCATCCAGTAAACCAGAACCACAAGCTAGTGCAAACGGGAGGATGGCACCTGGAGCAAACATCTGAAGTGCTATGTAAAGTTATATCTGTCAGTTGCAGGATCTTCAAGACCATCTACAATAAATCTGCATCTTTAAAAATCATGTGCATCAATTCATCTGAGCGCCTGCCTTCCTTCTCATAACAAGGGATCATCAAGGAACGTATCTGCAAGTGGCCCATCCAGGCAATTAGTAAGCCCATTGGTCAACGACCCTTAAATTGGGCTTGTATGAGAAAGTATAACATCTCCATGTAAGCGTGTAATTAAAACACGGTATCATCCTTACCATTTGCTTCCAAAGTCCAGTTACATTACATTACAATGTCCTCGTGTTAAAGCATTTTTTGAATGTCCTGGTGCTATATAAAGAAGGCAGTGTAATACAGTCCATTTTTATTGTGTAGAAATACAGCATGCAGGTGAAAAATGAATGTTTTACGCCATCTTATGCACCACATACAAACTAAGCGAACTCAAACTAGAAATCCAGAGTAGCAGCAAATGCTGTAAAGCGAAACACAAGATTGTATTGTATACGATAAGAGCTGAAAGGCATTTTTTGACACTATACAAAGCTTTAGTTGCGTGTTGTATGATAGATATTTCTCCACACCCTAAATTAATCTCCTTGTGTATATTATGGCCAAATATACACCCAGTTCTCCGTCGTTAGGAAGCACAATCCCGTATTTTTATAACCTCCTCGTGACCAAAAGGTATTTCATAATCAAAAGACAATATTGTACCCACACACATTTTATATTGCTTTATAGGTCTGAGTAGTTCTTTATTTTAAAACCGTATTCATTCATATAACACAATACTTGTTTGTTTTTTTTTGCTTTAGACAGGGGCCACCGCTGAGAAAGCCCACATTATGTTCAGCCTTCATCTCAATTATGCTCCAAATTATATTTGTATGCATGCACTAAGCGAGGAAGAGTATAAATGTTACTTTATCAAATTACTTTGTGTGTATCATCGCATGATAATTATACGCTTTTTTCCCCTTTTTCTTTTATGCATGAACATCAACAATAATTTCCAGACAGCTTAATAAATAAAAGGACAAAGGAATATATAAGAATAGAGAAGGAGGGCATTCTCCAGGATGCTATAGACAGGAGAGTTCGGTTTATCTGTATAATCAACAAACTGATTTTTAACAAATTTTACACATTTTAAATTGCCATTTTCTTTGAAATTTGGGTGGTTGTACCTGTCCTTGAGACGAAAGTGTAACTAAGTGGAGGGGTGTATGCATAGTCATTTGCGGGGGATTTATACATACACGTACAGTTACATGGCACAAAAAACCCCAAACCTTTCACATTCTTAGTATTATCACATTCCGTCCACACACTGCAGATTAATCGGTATTTATCACTCCATATCATACCAAAGTATCACTAAAGACTACACATTTATTAGCATTTATTTATTCCACAATGTTTCCTTATAACTATTATTACCAAAGCACTTAAAAATCAGATTTTCAATACTTACCAAAAAGTGTAATACAAAAGACGTACAAAACACAAAACGATCTCTGCTTTTTTATGAAAATCTTTTATTAGGTTTTTGTCATTAAAGCAAACAAAACAGAAACATTAACAGATAATGCTGATTCCTACCCCTCCCCAATCCCTCTGCTTTTTAAATCAATAACACAGCTGATGGGGTTTGTTGTTCGGGGGAAATTAAGGGGTTCTATATACTATACTCTATATAACACTAATCATTTTATTCAAACCAGCCACTACTTGGTTATTGAAGCTCCAGAAAAGGTATGTTTCTTAATGTTTCTTAATATAACTGCAAACTCATTGCGGTTTCACAACTTACATGTGAAATGGCTCATTTGTACAAAGCTGAAACATGCTATGCAGTGTTACATATGGCTTAACTCGTATGCACTAATTTGGGTCTTAAATATAATGAGAGAGAGAATGAGAGAGAGAGAGAATGAGAATATATTCAACAAGAACAGCAGCAATAAAATATAGCTACAGATAATCAGTCATTTTATACTATGTGACAGGTTAATATATATGCATGTATGTATGTCAGCCCATAGATGTATATGTATGTAATATACATTATTTATTGTCCCGAGTATGTTTCTAAACTAAACAGTAAGGGGTTCTCTTACTTTAGCTTAAAATAGACAAAGGGTTTATTCACTAAATGGAGCGTTAACAGTTGTGTTTCACCTCTTTGGCTTCACTATACATTATGAGCGGCCACTACAGAAACTTGGCTGGCTCTGTATAATGCATTCATTAAGTCAGTGAGATTTCTTTAACCTTTGACGTATACATTATACAGGGTCAGCCCAGCCTGTTCTGGAGAAATCTACCTGTCTTGGCCTTCCATACAATTCTCCTTGTGAACTAAATCTAAAGTTAAGAATGAAAGAAGCATTCCTGAGAGATGATTAATGCTTTGCTGAATCACCTTTATGCTACTGCAATAAACCAGTTTGCACAAAAAATATATTTGGAAAAAACCTCAAACAACTAAAACTTCCCAAACAAAATAGTTATATATTGCAATGAAAAATGAATCATTATATAGAGGTAGTCTTAGCTCTCTTTGCATGCAATCAAGAAGAAACCCGGATTATAATGTAGAAAGCAATGGGTACTAAAACCGCTTGGGTTAACTTAATTTCCATTAAATCAGGATTAAAGTCTTGATTCTGCAATCTTATGTAAAATAATTTATTTGAAAAATGATGCAAATGACACATCTTTATAGAATTAAAGCACAAGAGTAAATTGGTTAAATCGGTAGATCTTCAGTATACTGAGATCCAGATTAAAAGAATTTAGATTTCTCTCTGGTTCCAATTTACAGTGCAAGTTTTAGCTGAAAAAAGAAATCGACATCTATGTCTGGACACCGAGACATTAGGCCAAAAAAAGAATTAAACAATCTCCTATTTTTCCATGATACGGTAGATGCACCAGGTATTAATATTATTATATCAACAACGTTTCTGAAAATTAAATGTAACAGACATGTTTAAAGAAACCCACATTATCTACCAACGTAGGCATCTGATAGTTTAGCAAAAAGCAGCATTATTTCAGCTGGATGAACAGCTTTCAATATTTCAAATTAGCTTTTATTTATTTATTTATATTTTAAACAAAAATAGCATGGCTAGATGGTGATGATGAATAAAGTGATCATTCTTTAATCTGAGATTTTTAATCTAATATTCTAGATTTTTTGATCTTCCACTAAAGACATAACAAATAACGGTAAACATTTTTTGGTTGATCAAAAAACAGTAACAGCATCATATATTGGAATTGATTTTCAAGTATCATAATCCAAAGTAAGCCAAACTTCTAAAAAGGCACAGAAAGGACTGGAGATGGTGCGAGTTTACAATCCGAACTTTCAGATGCCAGCATTGTATATAAATCCGCTGCTTACCCCAGTGTCTCAAAACATATTAATGTACCGCATGAAATGAAAGGCGTGACGCACAGGTGATACCGCCATCCATAATGCCCTTCATATGGAGACTGGCATATTTACATGACGCCAAAGTACTTTCTGTGGCCATGATGCGGCACAGAGGCTGGGTGGATGAAAAGCATGACGGTGCCGGTTGGATTGACTTTCAGGTTAATCGGCGTGTTTGATTTGAAATTTCCCAGGAACTCTGTTTCAAACACATCATAAAGCTTGTAGCCAGCAGGACACTGGGTGATGTTCAGCATGCTGAGGGATGTAGCGAAGGGTTTTGGAATCCCATCATCCCCCGTATTAACTATCGCCACCGCATACTGACCATTCACCATCTCCCTCTTCCACACCTCCAGCCGGCCGACCTGTGACAGAATTGTTAATAAAAAATAAGATGTGTGGGAAACATGCGAGGTGGTCGGCACGTCCAAGACATCAGAGCCACTGTTGATATGGGAAAGTACTTTGAGGGGATTCTGCAGACATTAACGTTTTGTTGTGGACAACATGGAATTGTAAAGGGACCACGTAGCTATCATATACATTAAAGTTCATATGATGGCTGGAGTGTCCTTTTAAGCTGCCACCTGCCCACAGACCAAGTGGATGAGTAGAGAACTCCATGCTTGCACAGTTCATTTAACTCAGAACACATGGTCTACAGAACCCTATAACACTCGCTGCGGCATTTAACAGGGTCAACCACTGGATAAACGTGCAAATCCTGGCATCATCTTCCTCATTACAACACAATTTCAGGGGTGTATATTAAAAGTTGAAGGCTGGGGTGAGGGAGGACTGTAAAGCTGGTACGGGCTGAATATAATAAAATCTACAACGTGATATATCGGTCCACTCCTGATTATTTACCCTAGGTATTTTCTTATTATGGCTCCCAGCCACTAGTTTCACGATTGATGCATTTGTGTTAAAAGCGAGCTTTATATTCAGTTTAATCTGTTGTAAAATGTTGGTAAATGTTACATGTAAAAAAACGATAATAAACAATAAAAAGGTTACTTGGCCATAGAGATAAATACCTTTAAAACCTGTCTCCCTTGCTTTCCAAGAGAATCCTGATTGATATATATGAGAAGGCGGTTTTGCAAAAGGTCCTTGGCGTCTTCAGAGATTGTTCTTAAATCATTGGACATGATAAGTGGCGCTGCCAGAATCGCCCAGATTGCCAGCTGGACTTTGGACTGGTCATAGCTCAACCCGAAGTCCCCGGTGATCAGCTAGAAGGCAGAAAAGCAGACAATACACGTATTTACAGAGAAACTCATACTGTACAGCGGATCTATTTCCGTACAGCTCCGTACTTTTATTACGACACGGTATACAGCTCATGCTATGCGCAGAGAAGCAAAAAGAATAATCTCACCATGTCAGGATCGTTCCAGCGTCCCGGGCCAGCAGCCGGCTGCAGCACATCCTGATTCGCAGCGTACCACTTCATTATAGAAAGTACGCTGTCCCACGAGTCCTGAACGTCGCCGTAATTTCTCCACATGTTACAGATATTCCCAAGGAGGGTGTAGTTTACCTGTTAAAGGTTCATGTACAAAAATGGAAAAATCAATGTTTGTCTCTCTCTCTTCAACACTTCCTTAGTCACTATGCCATTGGGGTTTATTTATTAATATGGGAGACAGCAGGGGTTTGGAGCTTTTACACAACCTGACCTAAGTCTTTATTACTAGTTAAACTCGTAAGACTCCTTCGTGGCTGCTTTTATTGCCAGGTGAGTCAGGCAGATGCCTGGGGTGACCGGGCCAGGGGGGGCACCGGCAATTGCTCTAGAAAATGCCTTGAGTGTTTAGAAGCTGGTCGGGGACCTGATGGGGTGCATCACGCGGGGTGTGAACATTAAACACATACCTACTTTGTTCCTTTAGACAAAGAGACAAAACACATGATGTGTCCTCAAGTAGGACGACAAAGCGCCTTATAGCATGAGGTTAAGGGCCAGCAATGGACATACTTCACAAAATCTCCTTAAAAAGAGGGAGTTTGCAGAAGATTATGTTACAATTTTACTACGCACTGCCGCGCTTGCTTTGTAAATAACGCTCAATAATACATCAGAGAGATGAATTTGAAGAACTTCTTCAGGGCTGACTCTTCATAATGCTTAGTACTATGAGGGAGTTAAACATTCAGCTGTTCCCATTTACCCCGAGTGGCTGTAAACTGGTGGGTCGTGTTGTGACTGGTGGCACACCCGAGGAGTACCTTTACTCCGAGAACCGGCGTGGCTACCTATCTTGCAGCCGGCTTTCACTACGAGGAAGATCGTTACAGGTACCGACCCACTATACTTTAACAATAAAGAGTTCTCTCTCTTGATAATGATCGGCTGTCACGAGAGAGTTAGAGTTCTGCTCACCTGAGGTGGGAGGCCTCCCTCGTAGGCTGGCCAGCTACAGGAATACAGGATGGGCCTTCCTGTTGCGTTTAAAGCCACGCTCATTTTAGGGTATCCTAAAATAAAGAGCAAACTTCATTCTAATACCATCAAAGGTACAAACATTAAGTCAACATAATTGCACCATTATGTACCATTTAAATAAAAAAATCTTCAGATATAATGGATATGTTTCTATTATTTCTGTTAAATCTTGCTTTGAATTTGTGTTATCAAATGGGAGGTTTTATACAAATTGTTGTGGCCTTTTACACTAGATTTACTCTTATATTAGTTGATAGCAAACAAGCGGCCATGTTAAGAAGCTGTGCCACACATTATGGAATTTATGTGAGCGATCACTCATTTTTGGGTTCATAAATATCTAAAGATAGGATAAACATTCAAATAATATTGAATGCTACAGAATCATCCCCGAGAACTCTTATGTTTGACCCAGAGTCTCCGAGAGAAGCCCTGCTTCCCCGGGCTTCCAAGTCAGTTTCTGCTTTCTCTGGAAAGGGGCATGACATTTGGCCACACCCACACAGTGCCCAGTCCCCTCCCACTGAAGACTGCCGGGCCATTCCCGCCCCCCATGTGTGGTTTGCCTCTCTCCTTCCCAAACCCACTCTCCTAGAAGGTGGAAAGCTTGGGTAACCTACCCCTGGGAAGTACCCAGATATGTACAATACGGATACAACGGACAGAAGTAAAACAGATAGCAGACCTATGGCTTTCTCCGTGGAATTTGAGTAGCAACCATCAAATTTTAACATATCGACTTCCCACGATGCAAATGTGTCGGCATCAATCTTGATAGTATCGAGAGTGGTTCCAGGGTAGCCACCACAGGTATAATTACCCATATCACTGTATATACCCAGCTTCAGCC
The DNA here is from genome assembly GCA_009364415.1 of Spea multiplicata. Taxonomy (NCBI): domain Eukaryota; kingdom Metazoa; phylum Chordata; class Amphibia; order Anura; family Pelobatidae; genus Spea; species Spea multiplicata. Next base: position 149,069 of record VKOC01000732.1, read on the forward strand.
CTTTGGAGTGAACCTGCATCAAGGGGGAGGAAGAATATCCACGGCTAACACTTTATAAAACCAAAAACAAATCATTACAACAGTAGTAGTAACATTGATCTTCTCTTGTAAAGGAAGAAATGATGGTGACAAAGGAATCAGTCATTTTAATATGTTTTATCTCTGATTTATGCATGGTTCTGGTATGATTGGATGCCACAGGCATATTTTTAAGTTTTTTCTTCATATGTTATGTATATGGTCCCAGTCTGTTCTGGTATACATATACCTAGGACTACTGAGTTAATCAAACTTTATCAGCGGAAACAATGAATTTCTCTCATTTTGTCCCAATAAGATTAATTTATCTTGAGACAGGAGGCTGTTATTGTTGTCAGTCATGTGACGTGTCCTGCTCAAACGCCACACAGAGCTGCTTCTTTATGGCAATGCTAACAAAGTCCCTTCCTCCATTGATTTTCATTAGTTAGCGTCAGACTGGGGCATGAACAATGAGCCATTGAACTACTAGACATGGAGATGACCGTGAACATTGACAGATTAAGCTTTAGATTTTTATTTAAATCTATTAATTACTGGAATATTATTGGTTTCCACATACTCACATAGTCAGCAAGTGCCTTTATGCCACTTGGGAACCTGTCTGGGTCAGGTTGGAGTCTTCCCTGAGAATCCCTTTGTTTTAGAGACCAGCAGTCGTCGATTGACAGATAAACATACCCAAGATCTCTCCAGCCACCATTAACCATTCGGTCTGCCATGGCTTTTATTAAATTTTCACTGTAAATAACATTTCGCATCAAGAATTAATTTCTATTTGGTAAATGTGCACGTCTATGCATCTCAGCAAGAAAATATGTAATGAGTAATACCGTGTCAGTTATATAAAATGAAAAAGAATTACATTTTTACGTTAAAAGTAAATGAAAAAATAATAGCAATACGAAATAAATCAGCCTACTTATTGAAGGAGCACAGGACACTATCTTTTGAGAGTGATTTTCAATCTACATTTACCCTATTTAGTGCAAGAGGCGTCTGATGTAGGAAGGCAACATCAAAACTCATGCTGCATTGATTCATTCATGTGAAACACAAAAGATCCCTTTGCCACAATGGGTTAATAATGCGACATATGGGTTTGCTGAAACTAACTTGTTTTACTTGATTGTTACATCTGATCATTCATTTTATGAATGACATGGAATCATTCATTATAAGTAAACCTCCTCTCCGCCGTCCTGTTTAGTGGGGAAACTGTATGAGTGCCATCTAGTGGGCCTTTATTGTATTACAAAACTGTCAATAATAATAATAATCTATTCACTATACTATATTCAATATACAATTTCACCATTCAAATGAAAATAAATATGTGTAAACAGCATAAGAGCTAATACATTAAGGCAAAGCATTACTGCTAAAAGTTCAGGGTCACTAAAACCAACCTTATGCAATTATCTGGATCATTCTTGCAGTCTGTGATGCATCTGTATCGTTCCCACGTCATCCATCCCATTGGTGGGGTCTTCACTAAGCCGTTGTCCAGAGCAGTACTGAGCGTGTACAGGGTCAGCAGGAGGCTCAGTGATAAGAGATTCATCGTATCGAATACTATCTGTGAAAAAAGTGGACAAAAAGGATTGTAGACTATCATGATGCAGCACAGGAATGTGGTTAAAACAAAAAAAGTTTGCCACTTCCTAATACTAAATCTTTTTAAAAAACATCTAGTTACCGTAAATAAATGAATTAGCCATAAGGACAAGCTCAGTCATGAAAAGGTTCATGGCTGCTAGAGATGTGTGCATTTCATGGACAGGGAAAGTGTCCACGTATAGATAACACGAGGGATTCAGAAAGTCATCATGTAGGCAAATCCTATGAGGAATCTAATATAGATTATTTATATTCTTCTAAATAGGTCCAAAAAACAGTATATAATGGCACTGATAGGGTGTGGCCGCCATGAAACATTTTGTAAATAGGGCATTTATTTCCTGCTCACATGATCCTTGAACATTCCCTACATGCAGTTATTCAATGAGGAGCGCCAGAGAAGTCACAACTGTGTACCCAGGCGGAGAACTGCTCAGGGAAGCGCAAACGGAGAGACGCAATAACCATGGATCCTTTACCACATTTGCCCCCAGGAAGTGACTTTCTTATATTGTTTCAGGCCGTCACTCACTTGATCATAGATATCCCGAGTGCAGTAAGGATGAAGCAAGCTGGGTGAACAGTCGGGGGTCTCAGTTGGGTTGTAGGGAGAAACACTGATGTTCTTCAAGTACAACCCTTATCAGACTGTATCAGCCCCATAATGTCAATATAAAATGATCGCCATAGGAACGGGACACCACATGTTTTACACTCACCCCATCCCAGGGCCAACTAAAAGACATTTAGTACAATGACCTACTATGTTCTCATGACTGGACACTGAACGCCAATACTCACAAAACCTCATGATTTACATGTATGTAGCTGCTGAAGCCCCTCTCACGCCTTAAGTGGAAGGAGCATTATAGTTAAAAATGCTTTTTTTCCCCTATATAAGTTGCTCTAAAAGTTGAAGTAGAAAGATAAATCACTCTGCACTGTGAAAATCCCCCAAGACACACGGCAATGAAAATGATCTAGTGCAATAAATATGGAGCTATGAGGGGAAAGGACTGGGAGTCGACTTTTTAATCCACAAACCATTACTGATATTAGCAGTTTGGAAAGGATCCAGATTTACTTGTTTGTCGCCCAAACCCGAGCCTTCATTGTCGGTGGTGAAGTCCTCAGTACGAGCGGACAGTGGAAAAAAGACAAATAAACTCAACTCAATAACAACTCAAGTCATATGATCTTTAGGTGAGCAGTCACAAGAGATTCAGTCATGCGTTTAGGACTAGTAGTTTTTCCTTAACAGGGCATTACTTGGTAGACGATTACCACACCAGAAAAACAGCAACGAGTAGAATAACAACACAGAATGCCGATTTAAATGCTGCATTCACAAAAGCTGGGTGTAGTTCAAGAAGTAATGGTGTAGTAGGAAGGGGTTAATGTTTTATGCATTTTAATGCATATTCCAGGTGAGCGTCCCCTCCTGGCAAGTGCATGGAGGGATTCTGTAGAACGCCCCATATGCATTTGCCCCTTTCCCCATCCTCAGCTAAAAGCAATCCAGGAGATGTGTTCGGCCGAACGTGGTGTACTCACCTCCACTGGCTCGGGGAAAGCTGTGGACGGGGGGTCTCAGACCTGCGCATGTGTGGGAAGCCCACCTATCGCTTTCGATGGGAGAACTTTCTCAACACCGCTTTAGGAAGCCTGTCTGTGATGAAACATTTAAAACTATGGAGGCTGTAGCCATAAGCCCACTTAACCTGAAGGGTCTCCTTGTGTTGCTCAAGCGCAGTGTCACAAGGTGGAAACGTGGGAGCTGAAGTGGAGGTATGTGTTGCAAAAGACTATCTCCCCACCTGGCTCACCTGAACAGTGTCCAAAAACTGGGACTTTCCCATAAAAACAAGATACTTAGGGGATATGTTTATCAAAGAGCAAAAAAAAAAGATCCCCATGGAACAAAATGAATACGAACAGTTTATAATCAAGCAATAGAATACTGCTTGTGCCTCTTCCAGGACAAATCTCCATCATGCACTCCCTTGCAGACCTGGTGCTGCTCTCATACTGCAGAGAGGTTCTTCCCATAATGTATACAGGACAGCAAAGCAGCGGGTGACCGGAGGCTGTCCTGGAAAAAGCTATTTGGTGAAACAGGCATCAGACCTACAGCTAGTTTAAATATCACATCCCAGCTGGCCAGAGTTACAGCCACCGAGGAAGTCATGAAGTGAGCTGCCCTGTGTCGCCTGATGGAAGCAGAGATCTGCTCAGTCCAAAGGCAAGTGCGAAAGTCAATTTGATTTCCATAAAACACACTTTTACACACTAACCTACACTGCCTTATGCAGCACAGAATACCCCTTTTTAAAATTAATAACTACAATTTCTTATAATATATATATTTCTGGAGACATATTACTGATGCATAATAAATAATTTTACAGATAAAGGGCTTGTACTAAAAATCAGGAAACAGAAAACACAAATGCTAACTAGAGACTCGAGAGTCTATATGATTCTCCTGCAGTTCGATCCAGTTGTGATCATATGCAGGGTCCTGATTTTAGGTCTCCTAGAAGTACCTACTATAAAAATATTAATCAAACTACATCATGACTTGGTTTAGCTGAAAGGAGACATTAGCTGTTGGCTGAAGTTTCAACTGGGAAAGGTGAAGAAAAAATAAGCAAAATAATGTAACGTTAAAAGAGCCTAAACATAAGATTGAATGCCTCATCGGACTGTACCTGTGCCCACTGCAGGTGGATTCTCCCACTGCTGTAACCGGACACAGTGACACAATGGGACACAAACGCCTTAAAACAGGAACTGAATGCAGAGATCACGAGACCAGCCCGAGCCCTCCCCATACACACATTCACTCACTCACACACACTCTAACACACCCTTCTGTCTGCGGATCCATCGAGCCTGTAGACAGATCACTGCTGCCATCTGCTGGTACATGTTATAAACACCGGGATATTAACAGGGATTCGCTTATTTATCATGACAACCACCTAGCTTAGTCTCAGTCTCCAGTAACTACTGATAGGGCTTAACATAATGAATGCATTGAGATTTACCGTAATCATTGAACTATGCATTGTTCAGGGCCCGCTCATCCCCTCTTGAATATTTACCAGAGCAGGACTGTGAATGAAAGTCAGCCCTGAAAATATTTGACAAGCTTATGTGCCCACACGCTACAGAAATCACGGGACCCCAGTGCGAAAATCGCCATGGAGGCACCCCAGCTTTACAAGAAACATGTCCCACACTGCTGCCTTTGCCCCCAAACAGCCTGTCTTTGCCATCTATACCCCCAGGCAGCCTATCTGTGCCATTCTGCCCCTAAACAACCTGCCTGTGCCACATCTGCCCTTAAGCAGCCTGCATGTGCGATATCTGCCCCTAAACAACACACCTGTGCCAGCTTTGTCCCTAAACAGCCTGCCTGTGCCATCTATGTCCCCTAAACAGTCTGCCTGTGCCACCTTTGCCCTTTAAGCAACCTGCCTGTGCCATCTCTGGCCCCCAAACATTTATACATTTATTCATTCACTCACTCATTCAGTAATATGAGAGTCCGTGCATTATGTCTTTATCTCCAGCCTGCAACCCAACTGCAGCAACCGCTCTGAAGCTGGAGCAGCAGATTGAGTTAGCATGGAGAAGTGTTGGCCAGTGGCCCCGAGAGCATTAGCCAGTCTGGACCAGTCATAGACTATACACTGTCCAAATATCATGAGATAATGGAGTAAATCCTATTGGTGGCTAAAATAATTAAGAAAAGATTAAACATCCTATGTATCATACCATTGCACGGTGTGACTGAGCTTGGCATTGATCTGATTTTCTCTGCATTCTGTAAATTGGATTTCTCCACAGACGCATAACACGTGTATGAAATGTGTGAATTACATAAAAACTAAAAAAAAAAAAACAGCAGCGATAATTGGTAAATACCCGAGAGCGATAATCTGTAAATACCCGAGCAGCGATAATCTGTAAATACCCGAGCAGCGATAATCTGTAAATACCCGAGCGCTGCGCTCGAATTTCGCGCCCTCTCATTCTGGCCGCACCTCGGTCCTTCTCCCACTAGACGGCGTTGTGAGTAACACCGGCTCCGGCACACAGACTGAAAGCCGGGAGCGGAAACGCCGCTTGAACGGCAGGTAACGAGCGAGTGAGTTATCCGAGGCATTTTACGTGTGTTCGGTGGGTGTTGTGTCCATTTATTAACGTAACGGTGTTTGCTTCTTGCTGTTGGAATACATGATAAAATGGTTTCGGTATTTGGAGAAGGCGGGCGGGCGGATGTTGCGGGGTTACAAAGGAATGTGCGACCCGTATGAAAGGCGTATTTGACCGGCACCTAACATGTTAACTTGTATAGGTGACGGTGGCCGGTATATGCCCGGGAATGTAAGGGAATGCCTGCTGATTTAAATGGGGATGTGTTGGTACTTCCTGTAACATGAATTGGCATACCTGCCCCTATTATGCTACAGGAAGGGCACGTGTCAGTGCCTAGGTGGGTAACCTGGCAGGAAATGATGTGTTACTATGGAAACTGGGAGAAAGTGTAGTTTGTGGGTGGGTTGCACCTTGTATTGTGAGTGTTGCTGTCCCTTTGAAGTTACAGCGATGTCATTAAGGATTTTTTTTTATAGTACTATCAATAATCTCTAACATAAAGTTACCAATGGACACCCCTAGGAACTTTCCTTGAGAATATTAACTCTTTACTAGTCCATCACGAAGCGTCTGTTGGTATGACGCCTCGGAAATGTCGCAGGGAAACAATATAAGAAGGTTAATGAGCAGAACCTTGGATGTCTGGAAAGCTTTGCGCAAGATTTGGCTGACATTTTATTATGTCTTCGCTGAACGTCGTCTTGTTTTTCTTCTAGCTTTGTACGAAGTGCCTCAAGGACAAGTGGATATGAATTGTTCTCTTGTTCTGGCATTGTACTAATATCGGCTTGCGTCATAGAGCAGAAGACGTTCCCGTATCTTCCCAAATAATAATTACTAAAAAAATAAGAACTGACAGATTAAGTCAAACCGATACATTAGGTAGAGAGGTGAAGATACAGTGTGCGCTACATTCAAAGCCCCGCAGGTGTCTATTAATAAAGTAATTATCATGCCCATAAGTTCCCAGCTATTGCCGTATCCTGCCATAAATGTTATCTGGAATCCTGGCCGGACCCCATCATAAAGTCAGTGGAACATGAAGAGCACCCAAGCAGGGCATCTTCAATGGATGCCAGATGTCCTGTCCTGGGTGCCATAAAATCTTACTGGGGGCCTGGCACTCGGTTATGCCAAGTCTATAGGTGGGTAGATGGCTAATGATGTTTACAAGACATTGGCATTACAAGTAACCTACAGCCGGGAAAACAGATCTTACTGTACTATACTGTATTTATACTCTATATATATGTTTGATCAACAATGCTCAAGACCCTTTTATTATACACTTAATTATTATAAAAAGATGGACCTTCCCGTTTACCGAGGTACCTGTATGATAAGCTCTGCTAAATCCTAAGTAATAAGGTGTTAACAATTGGAATTAAAGGATGGACTGCATTATAATATCTGATTGTGAGAAGCATGAAGTGCGACAATGTATCTGAAGATTTGTTTGCGTTACAAATAAGGTGTAGTTTGTATTTTATAATCTCAAATATTCACGAGCCATAAGGGTGAGTTGGATACTAAAGGAAATCCCCTTGTTGGTTTAATCTGTTAAAATTGGTTACCAGGTAGTAACAAGGGAGTGTGCATCACATGAAATGTATTGCGCTGACCTTTTACACACATTGTGAACTTTAACCATTTATAAAAAAATAAGATGAACAAAAGTTCTGTATTAAGCAACCTCCTTAGTTGTGTGAAGATCACAGTGAGCTGGCATTCTCCTTCCCTTTCAGGAGCTGCGGGACTTTGTGAAGCGGCATAGTGGCTAACATGTCTTATGTTGTGAGCGACAGACTCACCAGGCAGGAGGACATAAAGAAGGGACTTCAATTTATTCAGTAAGTCGGTTTAATTTATGATGTCTTTAATCTGCGCCCGGCTTGGTATAGATATAGGGGGTTGGCACTTCACAATGTACAAAGCTAATTTCCGCAGCTCACTATTTAGTGAATACATCCTCTGGCTCACACTTTTTCTACAGACAGTTCACACTACCTAGCGCTATGATGTTAGAGGGAACTTAACGCACTTCCAATTATTGTCTTTAATAAAAATAAATCCAAACTGTTTCCACCAGCTACTGCGATGACATCTAATGGAACTTTCTCTTTAAATGATTGCCTCCATTGTATTGGAAGTCGCATATGTTTATTATATCTTACTAAAGAAGGAGCATGGGCTAGATCCTAATTTTTTTTTGTCACATTAACTTGAGTAAATCTACTTTTAGGATGAAAGACAAAAATATAAATTGCAAAAAACAGTTAGTTTCATAAATGATTCATGAGACATATCCCCACTTAGGATGTGGTTTAAGTTAGAACCAAAACTCCCTGTGGTTAGTTCGCTGGAGAGCTGGTTAGATGAGTGGAGTTCAAGCCGTGCATAAAATAAAAGTTTTCTACAGCATTTTCGCTGTTTCGAGAAATATCGGTAGGTATGTTTTTAGAAAATCATAAAATGGGAGTTGTGTCCAACGGTTTGGGGTAAACATTGAACGATTTCTTGCAAGCTTTATTTAGTAACCATGCATATATGTTTTAGGTCTTCTCTGCCATTCTTTGGGACAGACAACGAATATGAGGTACTTCAATTTTTTAAGCATGTTCTGGTCTCTGCCTATGTCTTGTTTTCTGTCATTTGTATATTTTGTTTACTACAACTTTGTCTATCCTTAGGTTTTCTTGCAAAGACTCATTAGAAACCTTTACAACGAAGGGAATGACTTGTTCAGAGAAAGCCTCACAAATGACTCCATTAACCAGTATTCTGAGGCCCTGAGTGTTGCCGAATATGCTTCTTCAGAAGATATTTCCGTCCCCGATGACGTGTTGGAAAAAGTGTATGCAAACCGGGCAGCATCTTACTCAAAAATGGTATTTTAAGTTTTATCTCCGCATTTATGTATTGATCGTAACATCCATTTCTCAGGATCTTGGCAGTCCCTGTTATATCACACCTTCTCTTTGGCTCTGGTAACCTTTGTATGGGTGATGTGAGGACAATAAGAAGAAATCAGGACAGTAAATTAAGCTTTTGTTTCCACCTTTTGGACTCTTTATCATAGGTCATGTAGTTTATAATTTCAGGCAGCAGTGGGAAGAAGAGAACCTAACAAAGCATAGAGTCTATAGAAACCCTGTGCTTTCCTAGCATGAAAACCACCATGTGCTACACTAGCATTGTATGTGAGACGCTTGGGGTTAATTGGCTGTCCAACATAGTACAAATTAACATTTTGTAACATTAATGTTTAATGTCATTTTATTGAATTAATCTATCGCCAATACTGTGAGACATGATGATCATTCTCCTTTGGCCTGTTTGCAACAGATGTTTAATTTACCAAACTAAACTATGCATTATCAAGGGCCAACCCTGGAGGGTTTATCGCAGCGGGGACTTGGCTAGCATTTGCTCTCATTGCACACGGTAAATCAATAACATAAAATGCTTCAACCCACAATCTAGTCAGTAAACCTCAGATAGAAAGACCTTTAATAATTGCTACTTTTACTGTTCTTTGGGAAGCCTGAAAGCTGAACTTTAAAAATCTGTTTCAGTTTGTGACATTACCGCCAAGTTACGTTCTGAAAAAAGTTACCGTACTTTAATGTGTAGAGTAATTTTGTACTTGATAAAGAATTAATTTAGGAAGCCGTTCTCCTCAAAAGCAGATTGTTGCATCTTTCTAATTTTTTTTCTTAATCCTGTTACTTTGTTATAGGGCCTTCATGAGAATGCCTTAAAAGATTGTGAATCCGCTATAAGCTTGAATGAGGACAACCTCAGAGTGCTATATCGCAAATCCAAAGCACTATACATGTTGGAAAGATACAAGGAAGCGTATGACTCTGTGGCCAGGTGCTCCCTGACTGCTCCACAGGTGATTTTTCTGTTTCTGGTCATGGGTTTACTCCATATATATGAGTAGACATCACCAGTTTTCCGAATAGTGGGATGTTAGGCTCTTTCTCAAAAAAGAGCAAAATCTAGATTACAGCGTAAGCAAAAAAAAAATCCTGAATGTGTGTGTTCATGCCCCAAATATCACTTTCATAATTCCATGCTGTGTAAAGTATAGCTCATTATACACATGCAACCACAACTTTACTTCAGTGTTGTAAAAAAACAAGATAAATCTTAGCTGTACCCTAACATTTTTTTTTATTTTTTAAACTATGTATAACTGTTTACAACATTTTTTGCACTGGAAGTAAGTCAGTAATTGTTTGCCTTCGTAGGATGAAAGTGTTGTGAAGCTAACTCAAGATCTCGCTAAGAAGTTGAAGCTAAAAATCAGAAAAGCATATGTCCGATCCCAGGTATACACTGTCCTTACCAAGCTTACATCAGGATTAAACACATTTTTTTTTGCGTTTTTTTTATTAATTCTTTTATTGTTTTATCTATTCCAGACAGATCAGGAAAAGCCTAGCATGGATGACGCAGAGAAGGTATGGTAATTTTATATATCCACAGTTCACAACCTTCAAAAGTGAAGAGTTCAGCTAACAGCTGGGAAAAGTTATGTCTGGTTCTCCGAGATTATAATGTGTTGGTCTCTGTTAATGTTAGTAGTGACTTCACATGTTTCCCTTCCCTGCTTAAATAATATACAAAAGGCTTACCAATATTACCGATGGCCATGAACTGTCCATTCCAGCATATTGACTACTGAGTTCTGTTTGTGTTTGATGCTTATTGAGTGTTTTTTTTTGCTTTCAGAGGAATTTTAATAGATGGTATACACAGTCGTCCTTTTTGACATGCTTTTACTAGCATCTAATGATTATGAAAGATAATTGGGTTAGCTTTTCCTATACAGCTTTGTTTTTAACACCTAAGGTTAAACTGGGATTTAATGAATGATTTTCATAAAAAAATTAAGGATAAAAATTATTTCCTTGTCCCATGAAATGTTGTTTTGTCTGATTTTTAGCACAGAAAAACTGTACAATAAATGGTAATTTGTCATAATCAAGAACTGTACCTTTTTCATTTATTTCCAGGTGTCAGAAAGTTTGGAAGCACAAATTGAGCCAGGTAAGTATCTCGGGAGGTGTTAAGGAATGTTTTGTTTACCTATTTTATGCTTCTTCTATGTTATTAAATACAAAATTATTTAAATTCTGAATTATTTCATCACTTATAACCAAACAAAAGTGTCCTAACGCATTGAATTTAAAAACCGTGTTTACTTGGGTTATCTTTGTCTAACTTTCAAATGCTTGCTCTGAAGCATTTAAGTGTGACAAATATGCAAGAATAGAAGAAGTCTGGACGGCGCAAATACTTTTATTTAGGGACATCAGTTTAAGTAAAATGCTGTGAAAAAGTAATACTGCTTAATTCTACAAAGATATGAATCCTGAAATTCAGTAAGACAAACCTCTCAAGGCTCTTATCTGTTAGGATGTAATGTGTACATGAGAAAATGTAATATTTTAATATATATAGAGGGAGGCTCTCGGCATACGCAGTGCTATCGTAATTGCAAGAGAAATTACCGTATATAACAAGAAAAAAATGGATTTATGTTAAGTCAATACTTTTTGCATAATAATTTGAGCAGTTAAAATAAGTTCTCCATTGTGATATTTTGGAAATGTTTAAAAAGTGCAGTAACAACAACCTTTTGTGTACCCGTTCCCTGGGGCAATGGTAGTGTAGACTATTACTGTAAGTATTTTAACAATACTGTTATATCTTACAGATGTTTTTTTCTTTTCCAGACATGCCTGAAATCAGTTCTGAGTCTCCTTTGTCGTCCTTTCGAACGCTGAGTGTTGCTACAAACTCTGTAAATGACCTGGATTCAGTTCCGGTCTCTTCTCCCTCTCCCGATGTTACCTCTATGGCTGAAGCAATGACTTTTCCATCTGCGCTTGTCAGTAATGGGTCCTCTGCTTCCTTTCCAACTTCCTACTTGCGCGATGGAGAAGTAATCGGAGACGAGCTGGATCACATCCTTGATTCTGTGCCAGATTCTAACCTAAACATGGTGAGATCAATGCCTTCTGCTAAAATTCTATATTCCATCTTCAACTCTTTTGTAAGCAGTGAAACACCACTGAAAACTAAAACTTGGTTAAGGGAGTTCCACAAGTAGATCTATTATTGTCCAAAATCCCCAACTTTTTGCATTCAAATGTTATCAGCAAGACATATAGGATTAGCATGCAACACAGCCAACTAGTCCAGTGCCTACTTTTATTCTATCTGGCCACAGGAATCCATTCTTATGTTCTTTACCAGAATGGGGGGTACATTGTTCCATACAGTCTTAGTAATACGCATATATACTACGTAACGAGCAGGATAATCACTAAGTAATGTGGACTGTTATACCTGTTTATTAGAATGAATATTTTTTTGGGGGGGATAATAATTGTATGCGTTTCTTGTTCTTTTTCAGTCTATTACTACATTACCAGAGTCTTTATCTACCACTGTAGGAAGTTTTCCTACTAATTTGGTAGAGTCCATACAACGGCTTCACAGCTATTCATTTTCTGATATGTACTCCCAGCCGCTGACGGCAGCATTCAATAGCTTTTCGCTAAATTCTTCTGTGGACTCTCATGGAGGTAATCTTAAGTATCTTTGTATCAACTCCCTGAACGTGAATTATTATTTTTGAGGAATGCTTTGTATTTGAGCTTAAATGGGTGGATGGTGTCACAGCAGAAGATCATTGTGGCTGTTAGGAGGGGTATTTCTTTGTGTTGAAACCTGACATGGTTCACATTGTATAAAAATTTAGCGAGTGAATTAATAGCAGGGTAACCTCATCGGTAGTAATTTAGAGTAGCAGTATAAAAAAAGAACCCTCTTTCTGTTGTAATCCTGTATAACTACAGTAACAAAAGGCAACACCGTCAATCTGTATCTATTCCAAAGTAACATGTGCAAACAACATATCCTGTTGGGTCCCCTATCTGCAATTTCCAAAACTGTAGTCGGCAGCTGCCCCCAGAAATGTTTTGCATGTTACATATGTTACATTGGACAGGGTTTGGCCCTAATCATTTGTGATTTATTTACTAAGCTTTTCATGTGATTTGTGAAATAAAATACTTGTATAGTAGGTATGTTAAATCCTTTTATTGAACAGAAAACAAAACACAATTATTTTCTATTGGCCATTGCGATTGTGTAACCTCTTTACTGACAGTGTATTTTTCCTTTTAATGTTATTTCAAAGTGTCATTAGGTCACCAAAATGGAGCATCTAATGCTGCTTTGATGAATTCCACCAAATTTCCAGTAAGTATGACAACATTCTTTTAACTACTCAACATGTAAAAGTAGCTTTTCCATAAGGTAAACGGTATCAACATGTGACAATTGAGATCTATATATATATTATATATTATAATATATATATACCGCCCATATTTATCGGCGTATAACAGCGCATGCGTCTATAACACGCACCCCCATTTTTGAACAAAAAAACTGAACAAAAAAACTTCATCACAATCACTGCTATCTGGGAAACCACACACACACAGTAAGACACACACACAGTAAGACACACACACCCTAACCCCCCTTCTCAGGATCTCCCCTCTCTCTCCCTAACCCCATCCCGGTCACTTACCTTCAACTCCACCTGCCTCAGCCGCCGCCGCACGCCGCCTGCCGCCTGCCTCAGCCTCCGCCGCCTGCCGTCTGCCTCTGCCGTCTGCCGCCGCCGTCTGCCTCTGCGCCGCCGCCTGCCTCAGCGCCGCCTGCCTCAGCGCTTCAACTCCTGTGTTGGAAGCGTGAGGCGTTTGTCTCGGTGCCGGCGCTTCACTGCTGAGCGCCGGCACCCGAGACAAACGCCTCACGCTTCCAACACAAGAGTTGAAGCGCTGAGGCAGGCGGCAGAGGCAGACGGCGGGCGGCGGCGGCGGCTGAGGCAGCGTATAACAGGATTTATCGGCGTATAACACGCAGGTAGGATTTCAGCTTCAAATTTTAGTTAAAAAAGTGCGTGTTATACGCCGATAAATACGGTATATCAGATTACGCATATTTTATTTGTACATTTTTTGTAAATATATGAAAAAAAGGCTTAATCCTTGTCTTGATAAGGGCACTACTGGAATCTCTCCTCTTGACTGTTAGAAAAAAAACATAGCTGCCTACATAACCACTATTTCTACAACAGTCATTAGCAAGACTGGACATTTCCATACGTATTATGCGATAATGGTTAACATACTTTTTTTTGTCTTTTTTTTTTAAGTATAATTCATCTAGGTGCTTTTTTTCACTGTTTGTCTACCCCTTTGTTCATCATGTTACAAGAAAAGATGTTGTTACAAGAAGCAATTGTTCTTTGCACCCACAATAGTTAACCTCTTCTCTTCCACATACCTCTTCCTTCATTTCCTTTCTGACCCTTTTCAAAAATGAGTTAAGGCTTCATTTAGAAACTAAGCTCCCCCCCTCCACTCATCACTCAGGCCAAGTATCTTATCCTTAATTCGTCTTTTCTTATCTAACGAATTAACCTCAGAAAACGTCTCTCATTCTACAGCTATCATTCTCCCCGGTCAGCTGATTGAAAACTCTTCTGTTAATCCAAGCACTGGAGTTATACAGGCTGCTGTTTAATTAGTTTTATTTTCTTTCAGGTCCATAATTCTGCGTATTTTCTTCAGCCAATCAGTCCTTCTCCATTTTCGGAGACTCCTATTAAAGGATTAGAAGGATTTAGCAATAGTGCATTGTCGGTTTCATATTCTACTCCCGTGAAGGGTGAAAACCCGCTGAAAGGGACACATGAGTTCAGGCAAGCTTGTCAGCTATGCTTGTCCATTGCAGGTAAGCAATAATGGCTATTGGGCTGTGCCCAAAGGTCGTCCCGATTTAATACTTGATCCATGCAGAAGATTAACCTCCTATATCCTGCTGTGCTGATCTATAGTTTGTTCTTTTGAGCACATACGCAAATTGTTTCTGAATTGGGGCATTCATCGGTACCAGGAATACTGTTATAAAGCTGCATTTGGTAAGGGTGCCAACAGAGCTGTATGATGCTCTAAACATGGTGGTAGGGTTTCAAGGTACCTTATGCAAAATGCATTGGTGTCTATGATGTTGGGTATGTAATAGTATAGTGGAAACCCAATGTATAATATGCATATTGTGTGATGTATACAGTGTAGAATAGATATCCTGTTTTTCTGGATCTGCAAGATTTATTGCTCATTGTTTAATTGAAAAGCTGAGAGTAAAAGATTGAAAAGGCATGTTCGCGCTAGAGTTTTAACAACTTGGATTTCAGCTTTCCTGAAGTTGAAACGTTCCTTAATTAACCAAAAACCCAGAAAACATTTAGACCAACTGAAAAGCAAGTGGTAGTTTTTGATGTTCGAATTATGTTGTGCCAGATTCCATAACCGTGATCTCCTTTTAACAAACTATCTCAACATTCTGTTCCTTTTTGTTTTTAGGACCAAAATGCCATAGTTTCAGCATTAACTTCAATTTGGATCATAGATGCAAGAAGGACATTCTTATTGGCAGAATGAAAAATTCTGCAGATGGCTTATGGAAGAAAATAAGGCCAAGGCCAATAAAAAATCAGTATTTGGGACCATTTTATATATGTAAAGGTATATTCCTTTGGCCTACATAATTCCTCTAGCTATGCGTGCTTTCTTTGTTCTTTCTTTTAATCTTGTTTTCAATGTATTTTACTGGCGTTTAAGCCGAGAGATGCAATGAATAAAAAAATATAACTGTGGGGAGCAGTTGAAAAATATTACAATAGTTGCATTCAACAGCATTAGATTCCCCGGTTGACTTTTTAGTAGAGGGCTGTTAGGTAAAATATAACGTTACTTGTACTGTATCTATGGTGATGTTTGTATGGTAACTGTTACTCCATTTAATTCCATTTAGATGTTGCTCAAGGAGTAGAGTGTAAGTATCCAGGACACTGTACCTTTGCCTACTCCCAAGAAGAAATTGATGTGTGGACGCTGGAGAGGAAGGGGAATTTTTGCCGAGATGCTCTTTTTGGTGGAGATGGCAAAGACAGTTTAACAATTCCACATTTACTGCAGGAATACTGCGGAAGATTTGTGTTTCTTTGTGAGGTAAATTATATAAATGACGTAAAATATATGTTCCATACTGTTGCAGATCGCATAATGTCATGATTTCACGCTTCTTTGCTGCAGGTCTGCTTCTTCTCTTGCCTCTTCCTCTTTATTCATCTGCTTCTCCCCAGTATTGGCTCCATTGGCCAGGGATTCTGGGGCACCTCCTCAAAAGAGGGGAGCCTCCATGCACCCCCTGTCCTGATTGGAGGAACAGGGAAGAGGCTGTCCACGGGGTGCGCTCTGTCTGCCCTTTTGTGGAAGTGTTCTAAGACGCCAAAATATTGATGATCGATTTGCCGAGAAAGAGAGATGCAGAAACGCTATTGCTCGGCTAATCTGTCTGCAATATCCTGGCTTCTTGGGGTACTTCAGCAAAAGGGCCGAGCCACGGCATGCTCCCCACGAACACCCCCCCCACACACTTTCTTCCAATCAGGGGGGAGTGTTTGCGAGCAGGCTCCGCCCTTTTTGGGAAGCAACCCAGAAGGCCTGGTCAATGGAGCTGATACTGGGAGAAGCGGACAAGACAGAAGAAAAAGTAGAGGCAAGAGAATACATTGGAAGGGAGGGTGAGAGTGCCCGGTTGCACTTGCAGGAGGTCTGTCTCTGGTCTGAGTGTGCTGGCATGAAAATATGTTGGTCCAACCAACATATTTCTGTACGCCGCACATTACGCAGTTTTTGCCACCCTTGACCTATAATGTCATTATTTTTTAAGATTTTTGGATATTTTGTTGTTTTTTTCTTTTTTGTCATTACATTTTACTCCCCCAGAAAACGCTTCTGCAACAGAGTAGAGTCAGGATCCCATCCAGTTCAGATATGTTTCGGTATACATTTTTTTTTTCTTTTCCCCCCATCGCCCATTACAACCAGGCTACAAAATTAACAAGGGAGCACTTTTCCTATTATACAAACTAAGTCACTTTGTCATTGTTTCTTTTTTTCTAAATTACATTTGTCATAATATTGAACTCATTCTAAATGATGTATTTATTAAAAAACCTTTTTTGTACCGCAGAAATGTTTTGATCACAAGCCCAGAATTATTAGCAAGGAAAGTAAGGACTCTTCGTTGTACTGTTCACATCCTCTCTTAAGGCATGAGTTTGAAGATAACAAGTAAGTCTGGCCAAGCTGAATATGAATAGTGAGTGATTACTATTGGTGAATAACTCATAACTGTGTTATGTATACGGTCACCACAACAGGCAACACACAGATCTGCTGCATCTTGTTGTTTCAGCTTTGTGTAGTTTGTGTATTGCTGTATATTAATTTAACATACCTGTTTATAGACCCCTATGGGACGTCCCACCGATCTTGTCCTGTTTGTGAGGGGTAAAAAAGCTTTCTAGCTACAAATCATTTTCATTTTTCAAACTCGGTTGAGGGCACCCTGTGTCATCATGTATGTGGCTTATTTATTTTGGCAGTAGGGTGTCTGGCATTGTGTGCCAATCATTAATCAGAATACAATATTCTTCACAGGACACTGACTTGTATTTGCCAGTCTATTTTTCCCTTCGATAATGTTCTATAGCATTATCGAAGCAATGAATCAAATGGTTTCCTTTACCGATCCCTAAAATCGGTAGTTGAATCGGATTACCTAAAATCGGTAAACTGGAAGTTAACACGGGCAATCGCTTTCAGAGGTCTTTTGTCTCCCCTTCTGTAGTGTTGACAGTTTGTTACACTATAGAAGGTTTACATTAATGCTTTTTATATTTACATACGTATCTTTTTTTTTTTTAAGGTGTCTTGTTCACATTTTTACCGAGAGCACAGTAAAATATTACAAGATCCGTCCTTTCAGCCCGGGTTTTGAGTTGGATTTGTGCCGGCACGAGGTCCGCTATGGCTGTTTGAGAGAAGATGACTGCTCTTTTGCTCACAGCTTGGTGGAGCTCCGGGTGTGGGTGATGCAAAAAGAGACCGGTAAATAGCCGCGACCAACCCCTACTGTTTATGCAGTTCTTGAATTTGTTACATACAACGTACCGTAATAGTGACTTAACATTCTGATTTATTTGGTTTGTAGTTGCTGTTTTTCCCATAACACAAAATGTATGTAGTCCATGGACCAAAAGCTGCTGTTGTACAAAAAATATTATGCAGATTTAATGGACTCTTTATTGGGTACCTGCATTAACCCCACTCAGGCTATTGCCCTGGCTATATGCATCCCTCAAAGCTTCCCCCATTAACGGACACACTTGCAAATTAAATTCTAATTTTAAGCTCCACATCAGGGATACCCTACCCAGTTCTGAAAGAAAATGTAATTATTTTAGATTATATGACCGCATATAACCACTGCTTTTACGTTACAAGTATGCTGTCTTTCCATCCAGGTATGTCTCTTGATACCCTTGTACAGGAGTCTACGAATTACTCAGGTGTGGAGTCGGGTGCCCTTGGTTCCCAGGTATTTGTATATGTAACTTCTCACCGATTTGGAAATTATGATACATTAAGCTTGAGAGCACGCACTATGGTACCTAAAATCCCATCTATGAAATGCAGAGCCGCTCTTCAGCTACCTTTTTACTTACAGAAAATTAATAATATATCAATCATCCAAGTTTTCTAAACTAAATGTGATTTCTCTGGGGCTGATATCATGGGATCATACTTTCTCAGTTGTGAGCTTCAGTGCTTATTACATGTATTTATTAGAGTTGACTGAATCTCATCTCATTTAAATGGTATATAAATGGACCATCTTCTGGATTTTTTTCTTTCTTATCAGTTTTTTCCTGAGTAGATTTTATTAAGGAAGGCAACAAGATAACCCCAAACAGATTTTACATAAGGTGTTTCTATTGAGCCTCACATACGAGATGTGATTAAATACATTTGAACTGAATATTTAAAATAAAACATGGTCCCTGATTTAATAAGCTAAGTTCAAAATGTTTCTGCATGATATTGTTTTAAGTTTTCTTTTTTTCTTTCTTTTATTGTTAATTTGAATATGAAAACTGAAAACAAAGTAAACTGAATGAATCTAATAGAAATAAAGTAGAACATAAGGTTATGTCCAAACATGTACAAGCTGGTGAAAGGAGCTATAAAATAGCAAAAACACAATAGAATTATTTCCATATGCGTTCCACATCACGCTCATTCCGCCGAGATTAAAGTCAGTGTTTCCAGACTTTGCGTTGCAAATGTTTTTGTTAAATGTTTAAGTCGGTGTGTGAGTATTGACCCTGTCCACTTGTTTTAAGATACCCAACATCCCCAATAATCATCGATTTCCAAACTTCAAGATTAAGTTTGTTTGCGGACAGTGCTGGAGGAACGGTCAAGTGATCGAGGCAGACAAAAACAGAAAATATTGTAGTGCAAAAGCAAGACATCAGTGAGTAACAAAAAAGCCTTAGAATATCAGTAAAAGCTATAAAATTCAACAGATGTGTGTTTGTTTTTTTTGTTTTTTTTTGCCTGTTACCAACAAATTAACTCTATGCTTTTAGATGGACCAGAGACCGCCAGGTAGTTTTAGTCATGTCCAACGACCGCAAAAAGTGGATATCTATCAGACCTTTCCCAACAAAGAAACCCGTACCCCTTCAGTTTGAGGTATGGAGATTTCCCTGCTATCCCCCAAAATATATTCCAGGATGGACAACTTTTTCAGAGTGTACTTACCTTATATTCTTACCTGCAGATGTGCAATCATATTGTGACCGGGAAAAAATGTCAATATATAGGAAACTGCTCCTTTGCCCATAGCCCAGAAGAGAGAGAAATCTGGACTTTTATGAAAGATTGCGGCAGTAAGTGTGAAACATTTGGTTATGGAAGATTTCTTGTTGAATGGTTTTGTTCATAAATAAAAATGTATATTTTTGTTTTGTTCATTGGGAAGCAGCGCGTAAAGCACTTGAATCCTTGTAGATACACAGAAAATGATTTTACGAAATGGTTGTAATGCTGGAAAAGATGTTCCCAGTTAAAAGCCTTCTATGTATTGTAATTGGATGTGTTAGGTTGTATGATAGGGAACAGGTGAAGTATATTATGCTTGAACGAGGTGATCTGATGGGTGGATTTATTGATAAATGTTCCTTTATCAATAAGAAATAATTGGTATCTTTTCCACATCCGTAGATATCTGTGCTATATATGTAGAGGGAAGGGTGAAACCGCTAGTTTGTATTCACATGTACTTTTCTCCGTCTAATCAGTTCAGGACATAGAACATTTGTGTGACAAGTTACTGAAAAGCAAAAAAGCTGAGAAAGGCGATGGAGTCTCTGTTCAGGCCAACAAACAGATTCATCTTCCCACAGATTATGCCGAAACTACTGTAAGTAAAAATATAAGTAAGGATTTTTTTGTACTATATCTGGAAAAAGTGGTGGACCGTATGGGCTTGTAAACTTTAGTTTTTTTACTTTTTAAGTGTCACAAACAAGAATCAGTTGGATTATACTTTAACCCTTTAAAATGTCAGTCATCTTCATTTTTGATAATGCCGCAATCAGTGAAGCAAAGTCTGTCTTTAGTCCGATTGAGATTTTACTATGGAACCTTGAAGCTGCTCCTTAATGCACATGTTTAGCCCACACCTACTCCCAGGACTTATACCCACTGCTGCTGGTTTCAAAAGGGATGTTTTAAAAATGCATACTGCCATTTGAATAAAATATTTATGCTGAACACCATTACTTCCATATGCACCAAATAGTAGCTTTCCAGCAAGCTGTTGTTGGGGAGGTGAAGATGCAAAGTTAGAGATGAAAAAGACACACAACTGTATCCCATTGTTTAAATATATGATTGCTAGACATAACTATGGATGGACTCAAGACTACCCAGGGTATGATTGGGAGACACCGGAAAACTAAAGTAGGGAATTCCATATCACTGGGCAGCCCTGAGAAGTCTTGTATATGAGCATGAGCATTATATCCTGAGGTTTACAAGTAGCCAATGGAACATTGGAGATAGAGAAGTAGCAATTGGTAAGGAAGATAAACCCAACAGCAGCAGCATCCATGACGGCCTGTAAGGGACAAGAACTAAAGACTTAGTTGTAGTAGTCAAGACAGATGATGAGTACAGGAAGATGAGCTTTAGTTGTGTCTTGCCGCAGGGAGAGGCTAATAAGAAGTATTTTTAAGATGGAGACTGCAGTATTTGGATATGGACTGCCCAAAAGAGGTGAGTGGGGAGGCCTGCGAGGTAGGGATAGTTGTGTAGAATAAACTTACTGCTTGGGGAAAGTACACCTCATAGAAGAAAATCCTTATTGCAGTAGTGAAATATTGGTCAATAATAATAATAATAATGTATAGAAGCTCACACCAACTTCTAACAGTAGACATATTTAATGTTTAGGTTGATTTCCATTGCTGGCTCTGTGGCAAGAACTGCAATAGTGAACGCCAGTGGAAGATGCACATCTCTTCAGACAAGCATAAGGAAAAAGTATTCCACTCCGAGGACGATCCCAACATCTGGCAGCATCGATTCCCTACGGGGTCTTTTAGTTTATGTGAAAGGTATGTTTGCATTTGGATTGTGTTTAAGAATACTATTAAGTTTCATTTTATGTAGCAATTGGTATTTTAATGCGGTGAGATTTATTGCATGCATTGTACAGTTTATTGTGTATAAAAAAAAAAATACTTTTTCTATATAGCTACATATACCTTTTGAGGTCTATTCACTAAAGGGGCAGCTGCGTTACAACCTCCTGTATTGTGAAGGTCCAACCCCAGTGAGCTTGTGGTGTGTGAAAAGCTTGCATGGATAAAGATATATAAGTGTTGACTCGGCTTGCTAAAATCCTAATCTCTAAAATTTATGAAATTGAATCCATATATAAAGTATATTTGCAAATCTGTCTATTATCCAGGTATGGCCTTTTAGCTATAATGAGCATTGTGTCTGAGCCGGTTGGATGCAGTTGCGCTCTATTGGGCAACAATAAGTTGCTGGAACTCAAACGCTGCAAAGATTAAAAAGTAACAGCAGTAGGTAGGACTAACCTGCTGCCGGTCTTCACAAGGACAGGCTAGACTGGCTCTAAAGACTGATGAAGATGTGATGGCTCAGAAACCTGATTTATTTTTCTCCTCTCTATTCGATTAGGTTCTTATCAAGTAGGTGCCCTGATGGAGAAAACTGCAAGTTTGCCCATGGACATTCTGAACTCCTTGAATGGAATGAGAGAAGAAAAGTGCTGCGCCAGAAATTAATCAAAGCTCGCAATGATCAGCTCATTAGCCCAGACGATAACGATTTTGGAAAATATAGTTTTTTGATTAAGGATTTAAATTAAAAAAAGAAAATTGATAATAAAATACTTCAGAGAGGCATTACAGTATGATTGCAAATACCATAGTATTGACAAGCTCCTAACAGTGTGAAAACAGCAGTTGTGTTTGATAGAAAATAAGGCGTAAAGCTGAATAAAGCTGCTGCCCGTAAGAAATACAGTATGTATACTTGTGCAGTCACAGGCCTAATTGGCACGATAATGAGAGAAATAGAGTAGCAATATTGTGATGCGTCTAATTACATCACTTTTGACAGTTATATGGTCATCGATTTGGTATTTTTTAAAAAAAATACGATAACATACTAACTAACTGTACTATCATTCCAGTAATTATTTTATGACATCATTCCGTGCAAAGGAGCTAAATTTGGACAACATTCATCATTTTTGCAGAATTTTATCAGTCTGGATTTTGTTTTTTGGGTGTAAGTTTAAGCTTTACGTTTTTACATTTTTTTTGACAGTTTTGCAAGGAAAGGCTAAATTTAAAAAAATGTGTGTGAGAAATATTTTAATTTGCTAGGAACTTTATGATCATATATTAAACTAATCTGTATTTAAAGCAATAGTTTTTGAACAGCTTTACCAAAGATTTCCCAAATAGTATACTTGCTTTGCACAGCGTTTTTGAGAAAAAAAATAATAAAAGCCTATATGGAAATCTTACAGTTTTAAGTGCCATTTAGTGCAATTGGCTTGTGTGTAAGTTTTATTAGCCATTCCAGATAAATCCTTCTTCTGTATTATCTGTATTTCCCCTATGCATTTGCCAAATAAAAGTTGCGCAGCTACTATGTGCATTAAAGTATCACTTTATATGGAATATGCCGTAGGATAGAAGAGGAAATACCATTACTGCCCATCTTCATCCCCCTTTATGAGGGTGATGTTAAAGTTAGATATGCTAAAGGAGAATTTTAAATACAGGGGTACGTTCGCTTATACAGCCTGCATATGGTGTGATCTTTATAGTAGTGATGCAGTTTACAACAGTTCTGGCCAAAGTGGTGTTGCCATATCGGACATCATGCCAATATTGAGATTGTCGTGAACCTTGTTTGTTCTTCTGGTATACGTAGGCCTTTTGATGTAAAATTCAGAATGCGTTGAGCATTTCAGAGTAATGTTACCCCTTTAGCATTGATTTAATGTGCTGATCATAAGTTGCGGACAGCTTACTGTAAAGGATGAGACGCTTCCTGGCTTCACTTGCTTTTAGAATCTTTTTATTGATTATCGTTTTTTCTTCTATAAATTATTATAATACACCCAGGCTGCAGCTGATATATATATATATATATATATAAATAAATATATATATATATCTATATGAGTGTTGATGCATATGCCCATATTAAAGCAAGCTTTATTGTTTTTTTTAACTTCTAGTCTATAGCCAACATATCACATAATTGTCTATGGACATCAATGGCACATTTGTATTATTTTTTTGTATTCCACGGAAATACAACCTGTATGTATTTGTTTGTAATTAGAAAATGTGACTTCCTTGACCGCTTTTCATAAAGAAGCCAGTATGTACGTGTGTAATGTATATGGCAGCGTAGCTCGAAGTATGCTGCCTGTTTAGTAGAAGCAAGATAGGAAGAAAAGCAAAAAAAAGCATCATTTAATACCTACCGCTAAAAACAAAATCTTCCTGTATTCAGTGCAAAATAGACACCAATGTGCATCTTACTATAAGTTTGGGAATCGGGGGGGGGTTCCATTAACAAAAACATCATGTTCAAGGCACAAGTAATGAGTGCAAAACTGAACCATTAAGTAAATATCAAAACAACCATTTTAAGTGTTTTAAAGCGGCGATTAGGTCCAGTTTGCGCACGTGTTTACACTAGTTTTTGTATGTGAGTTAAATATGCGGGTCTGTGTTAATGTGTTACTGTATTCTGCTGCACTCCATGCGTGTGCTGTCGAAACCGTTAATGTGTTTTGGGGGTTTCGTCACTTATGGGGGCATCACAAATTTTGTTAAAATATATATTTTTGTTTTCAGGACCTAAAAGTGCGTATATTAACAAATACTACAAAACAAACCTATTTATACAATTGCTAGCTACTTTTGCATGGTTTTTGACAAATTCAGTACAGGCCATTTTAAATTATTTGACTAAATGTTAAGTAGTTGTCTATCTTTGTAAAAATCATATTTTTGCATTAACGTTCATGGCTTTTCTGTTTTTATTGATGTTCTACATGTTTTGTCTTTTTTTTAATACTATGACTATTAAACACTTGATTAATGAATTAACTTGTTTTAAGTGCTTTTATTCCCTAAGATGTTTCTGTCTTAGAACAAAACATATTTTTTGTTTCTTTGTATTTGTTTTATCAATATAAAATATAAATGTAGATCTAGAATAAATTTTTAAAAAAAGGGGCAAAGCTGAAACAATTTAAAGGGTGAAAGTATTTAATTATATTATATCACACATTCATGTTACACCCTTGGCCGCATAGTGGCAATTTAACAATAATTTGGAGCAGATTAGGTCAAATTTAGCTTACAATATGCCAACCTTAATACAGTTGAATGGAAAAAGCTGTAACCTCATCAGGGGCAATAATCACTCCTCTTGGCTCTGATTAGCAAAAACTGTTTTGTGGCATCTCATCCACCCTAGCAGCAGCCCATAAGTGATGACTGCTCTCCATCCATCCAACGGGATGTATCACAGCGCCCAGTCTATCTGTGTTTTCAACAGAGCGCTAACAAAACCTCTGTCTGCTGTCCAGCCACCTACACCCGCTCTGTCCACCTCGCCATCTCCAGCCCACATCTACAACTCTAACAACTACCATTCTGCCAAGAACCCTAAGATGAGCATCAGCACATGCTTTCACCATATATCTCCAAAGTGTAAAATACTTGCTCATTAAAGCACTCTCCAAACAAGACTGTCAAGATCTGCGCTCTCCAACAAAAAGAAGAGACATCAACACGACTACCACAGAACCATTGACCACTACTCTCTCTTTACCCCTCCAAATGAACTATGACTAAACTGTACAACTTAAACAAGAAAGGATGTGTTTCAGAACCTTCCCCAGCGAAGACATCTGCTTGGATGGGCCTATCTGTCAAGCTTCCCTTCAAGGCGGTAGAGACCTTTGGGGAGGAGATCAGTCCACAAAGCGATAAATAAAATCACAGCCAACCCCTGGGCCAGATGGCCTATCTAATAAAATGTTTGCCATGCTCCTGTTCCCTTTTTAACAGTTCCACGGACTATCCCAAGAGAAAACCTCCAGGCCCTAATAGTGACTATCCTTAAGCCGGGGAAGGACCCAAGGGAATGTTCGAGCTACAGACCAATTTCCTTACTGAATGGGAACATTAAGATCGATACAAAGCATTGGCGAAAAGCTAGCATCCTTTTTACAGGTGGGGTTCGTGTTGGGGAGACAACCTTATGTCAACACCCATGAGTTCCTCGGCTTCATATTGGAGACTTGGGGATTTAAACTTCCCTGTCTTCTGGCATCTTTCGATGTCGAGAATGCTTTTGACCATTTATATTGTGGATTTTTACAATGAAGCCGGGAAAGACGTTGGAGTCTACACAAAGGCCTTGGGGTTCTGCTCTTCGCCTTTTAACTTCACCAACGGGACCTGCCAGGGATGCCCATTATCACTTCTGCCATATGTTTTGGCACTCGAGCCCATGGTGGCCCAAGTGAGAGCTCACCCTATGATTAGGGAGGGGGGAGCCATTTCTTGGGACTGTTTGTGAATGACGTCCAGGCGGTCCTCACTTCCGAAGGACAAATAAAATCTATTTAGGAGATGTTTTCATTAGCTTTTATAGAAGAGTGAAAGTTGTTTCAAATAAAAGTCAGAAAAAGTGCTTTTTTTCACCATATTTTTTTATATATAGTAAATTTTTTGTCCTGAAAAAAAAATATAATTTGCATGGTACAAATTACAGCTAAATAGCAACACCGCAAGAAGCATTCTTATTATTTCATTGAAAGACAGAGCCCTGCTAAATATTGTGGTTATTAAATGAGCAGATCTGCTTATGTTTACACATTAGTGAATCTTTAACTAAAAGTTTTATTAATTTATCAATATTTTCTTGAAAATCTAAACAAAATGCCTCACGTCAACTCTCTGACTACCTAAGACGGCCCCTTTTACGTTTCTCACGTAATGTGTGTGCTTTTACGCGATCCCTTACTGCCCCGCTGAACGTGGTGTGCTCTTTGCACACGCCCCCTGCTCATCCTGTTGGCTGGAGTACGGAAGTAGTGCGGCAGACGTGGCGGCGCTCGGTTTGTGCTGGTGACAGCCGTGGGGTGTAATGAGGAGACCGACCGGCCTGCCCCCAGCGGGCTCGGGCCGCCCATCGCCTCTATAAGCGGAATGCTGAGGCCGGTTTGGCAACACTTTAAGCGGCTGTTCTACCTGATGGGCCACAGGCCCAAGCTACTGTGCGGGGCAATAGCGCTGAGCTGCGCCCTTATCGTGGCCCTCAGGTTCACCTGCAGGTAACCCCTGACCCGAGCAGTCCTATATAGTCACGTAACGATGGATCTCGATATATTGCGTTTTTGTAGCGTTAACCAGATCGCGCCTTAAAATGTGAGGAGAGGTCGGGGTGCCGGAGCTGTCATCCCTGCTTTGCTTTGTTGGGCGGTTCTTCTTACCTTTAATACAGGTTTCCATGGATCGGGAGAAAGGTTGGCCTGGAGAGTTACACTTTAGAACTTTTACTAATATATATATATATATATACGGTAATAGAAATGTGTGTGTAATGTGGATAAGTATACGTTTATTCATTAAAGAGGCAGTTATCTGGAAAGTTGCGTTTCATCTCTGACTTCTCTATACATTGTGAGCATCTGTTCCTAGAACAGCTTGGATGGCCCTGTATAAAGCATACTTAAATAAGCGTTTAGGAGAGTCACCGATTGGACCGTACGTCACGGAGCTCTGTTTGTCTTTTCAGCCAGTCGTGGCCCTTTGAATGCGGAGTGAATTCAGGTCAGCTCCCCGTTTAGTGAATAAACCCCATGCGTTATTGCGTAACATTTGACTGTAACAGCTTATTGTCGGTGTGATATCTGATGGTCTGATGGTCTGCGGAAGAGTATTCCAGAGCCAGATACCTTGGGGAATGTTTAAACACTGCAGAGTGAGTGTGAGCGCCTACTCACTCTCCTTTACTAAGCCTCAGAGTCTGCCGTCATTGTCTGTACCAGGATGAAAAGTCATTTACTCAGCCGCTGGTTTCTTCTGGTTCTTAAGTATCCCTCGGCTCCTTTATTCCCTTTATGACTACCCTGCCTTAATGTATGTGTAGAGAAACCTATACCTATAACCTATACATGCGCGGGGTACTTTTGTCATCTGGAGGGGCAGATGAATATATTTCAGTGATTTTTGACAATGTACTTTTGAAACAGTAATGTATGCCTCTAATATCTGCCCTATAACTGACCCAAATATATAATAATTCTTACATATAACGCATTTCCAAAATAAAGGCACTTAACATTAATTTATTTTGGGGTATTTTGGTCTTCTTAGCTACTTTAGTGATAATTATAATAGCAAAATCATCCACTTTTCTTTTTAAATTAGTTATTCTTACTAAATGTTGTACCTTACGTCTAAAAGTGTTATCAAGGGAAAAACCCTGCCTGTCCTCAAAAATAACTAAACAAGCATATGGTAAACACGATGAAATCTTTAAGTTTGAAGTACAGGGTACCCTCCGTACAGAAGTAGTTAAGGGGGACATACAATGGCTGGATTGTATGCCGGTAAATCCATAATCCAGAAAATATTTTGGCAATTAACTTTATTTCTTTATTTTTTGCTTCATTTCTCAGCCGTGCCAAAGATGTTGTCATGCCAGCCAGACCACCAGAGCGGTTTTTCCCCACCGGATCCCCGGTGGTGGACCTTTTCCGAGGCCAGCTGGATTACGCAGAACACATTCGCCAAGACTCTGAGATAACGTTGTTCTTCCTGTATGCGCCCTGGTGCGGTCAGTCCATCGCGGCAAGGTCTGAAATCGAGCAAGTGGCTAACCGACTCTCAGACCAGGTAAAGGACCGAAAACATCCTTCAAAGTTATGTTACTAAACCTCATCATGGGAGGCAGCAAAAATATGTACATCCTAGAGTGGTATTAAATGTACTATATATATATATATATATATATTATATGTGTGTGTATATATGTATATATTACTGTATATATGTATATATTACTGCTTATGAATCTGTGGTCTAAATAGAAGCATTTTGGCACCTGGCCATTCAAAATCTGTCCCTCTAGTCCCAAAAAGCTACTTGCATTTTAAGCCGCATGTAGCAACATGTTACCTTGTAGGGGGAAACGTTTTCACCTATATATTGTTACTCGATTGGCTAGCGAGATTGTAGGTGAAAGATTGTTTGTGTGTCCCTATTATTATCTTTAGTCCGTTATGTTTGATGTCATTGAAATAAAAATACAAACATGGCTGCTTGAG
Source organism: Spea multiplicata (assembly GCA_009364415.1). Classification (NCBI taxonomy): domain Eukaryota; kingdom Metazoa; phylum Chordata; class Amphibia; order Anura; family Pelobatidae; genus Spea; species Spea multiplicata. The sequence continues at coordinate 177,821 of VKOC01000732.1, forward strand.
GAAAATTTAAGTACAGCGCTTAATAAACACCAGTGATAAATACATGAAATAAGTTAATAAAAGACAAACTTTACAGACCCCCCCAAACAGTTGGGCAAAAATAATGAAAGCAATTTATCCTTCACAAGGGGCCAGACCCTCAATAATTAAATAAATTGAAAAAAATAATTGGCAGCCACTGGCAGCCATTCATGATAATGGAATAACAAATATAAAAATAAAACAAATATTTCGCTAAAAATAAATATTTTATTGCACGTAAGTCAATAATAATAAAAACATTAGCAGTGGATAGATAATAACATAATTGGTAAATTGAATATCTACAATAGCTTAATAAACAATAATAATCTTAATAAATCTGTCTAGTGTGTTGGACTAACATAACAGAGCTAGAACTCGTACAATTGGCTAATATGTGGCTACCTGAAAATTATATTATGCCAAATTATAACTACTTTAAAAAAAAAAGTGCGGTATCATTGATTTGTTTGCAGTCTGATACGTGTCATAAGAAAGTGATGGGAGTTCCCCTTTAAAACCTCACTCCTTTTGTTGGTTCTTGTGCTTTTCTATGTTCAGGATATCCGTGTGCCTTTCCCCATGCATGTTTACATGTTCTCTGTGTACCAACCTCCGTCCTCCACCCTAAATGTCTGTACATATGTATCACGTGTAACTGATACATACTGAACATGGTAACATACGGTATTTATCTCACCACATAAAATATAACGGTCGGTTTGCTTGGCAAGTAAGAAAGTTGGAAATAAAATAAATGGCTTTTTGTTTTTTGCAATATTTTTGTGCTGAAAATGCCTAAATGTGGTGTTTTGGCCCCCAAACAACCCAACAAACCTATGCATGGTTGATGTCATGGTACTCGTGAGATTTTGCCAAGCACTTCATGGGGTTGCTTTTTTATTAGTAACCCTTAAATCTATGTGAAAAATCATAAAACGTGTCAAAATATCCCAGGTTGTCTGCTTTAGCAAAATATGTAAGTATGAACTAGTTCCGTTTACGGGTTTTATTGTGTGTTCTTTTCATTTCTAGGTACTCTTTGTGGCTGTCAACTGCTGGTGGCACCAGGGCTCATGCAGGAAGCAAAAGAATTTCTTCTATTATCCTGTGATTAACTTATACCATAAAAGGTAACACTAAATACATTCACTACTCGTTTAGTAGATTGTGCAGGAATTATATATAATATATAATATATATATTATTATAGGTGAGTGCGGTTTATATTTACAATAGAATTTAACTACAATTTCATATCATATACACTAATATAGTGCATCTTAATTTTTATTTGTATGTCTTTATTCTGGTTTAAATACTATATATATTGGTTACCAATAAAATTACTAACACGGTTAGAATTTTGAGCTGATGAATACACAGGTGCGCTGTGAGCTTAAAGTTTCAGTTGTGTTATGCAAGTAGAAACCATTTTCCTGCTTGACTACATCACGAAAATAACTAATTCCCGCCTGATTTGAACGTACATTCTGTAGCATGCCATGGTACCCATTTTGTATACATTGCACGCTAGCTCGGTTGTGGTTTTGAATACTATCGGTATATCTGATAAGATTATTATTTATGTTCAGCAGCAAATGCTAAAAGAGGCAGAGGAATAGCTGGAACAGGTTAATTAGTTCAAATAAATTAAAAATAATGTGGTTAATTATATTTTTAGCTTTGGCCCAATTGAATACAAAGGTCCAGTGAAATCAGAATATATTGAGAAGTTTGTTCGAAGAGTGATGAGTCCACTTGAATACATTCCATCTCTGCCAAGACTTCAAGATTTCCTATCAAACTATGAGGTAGAGCTTGCATTTGATTGTGTTTTTTGTCTTTTTTTACATATTTAATAGTTTATTACAGGGCTTGGCAAACCCTGGTCACCATGGCGAATGGAAACCGCTTTCTGGTGCGCAGGTTTTTGCAAGACAAGGGGGTAAAAACTGGCTAGAGCTGCCATCATGAATCCAACACTCTATGCTCTCCTGTGGGGGGTGCGTTGAGACTCACATGCGCGTGATGTGACCCTGCAGGAAAGCATACAGTGCCAAATACACAATGGCAGAAGATGGTGCCATGCCAGGGGGAGGAGGAGTGGTGTATACTGTAGTGTCGGTGTGTATGTGCGTATATGTATAGTGCCAGGATCAGTATGTCTACTGTATTGTACCAGATTCAATGTGTATGTGGGTATTTTTTAGATGTTAGCCAGTGTGTGTGTATGTTGTTGGATAGTTAGTGCGTGTGTGTGGTGTTAGTGTATGTTACAGTATGGCATTAGCATGAGTGTGTATGTCAGTATATAGTGTAATCTGTGTGGTGTGTATAGGAGTTTAGAATGTTAGCGTGTCTTACTGTAAGGTGGTAATGTTTGCGAGAATAACCGCACATCAGGGGTAATAAATTAAAATAAAAACATTATTGGGGAAGATCCAAACCAAATTTGTTGACCCCTGGTGTATTACTGCGTTCTGTTATTCCTCCTAGGTAACGTTTTCATTACTGCTCCTCTTCAGTTAGTGTCTGTAGTCGGTACTGTTCTGTCTTATGATACAACATTTACCCTGTGTTGTACATTTCGTAGTTTTATGAGATTTGGACCATGTAACTATAGTATATAAATAACTACTATGTTAAAGTAAGAAGAGACACATCCCTGTACAGATGGCAGGCACGGGATTTACATCGTAAGTGGGGGGGGGGGTGTTCTGTAAAAGGAGTCTGCTGCATGTGGACAGGAAAGGGTTAACACTGATGGTTGGCCGGGTTCCGGTGAGGCTGAGAGTAGAGGAAGGGAAATATCTGGCGGCGTTCTGTGGATAGGGGTATTCTGAGTTGGTAAGAGGTATTGTAAGAGCGAAGGTGGAGGTCAGAAAGACAGAAAAAAGAGAGAGAAACCGGAGAGCGAATGTGTTCCAGAGAGAACGAGGTCAAGCTATTGTCCTGAAGTGTGTGCGTCAGAACTAGTCCATTGGGAGAGACCGAAAAAAGAGTTCACGGGGAGGATTTTGGAGCTAATGGCGTTGTTAGATGAGTCAAAAGAAATGTTAAAATCCTCCAGAATGCGAGAGTTAGGACCAGGTGGGTGATACATCTCTGTGATACTAACAACAAGTAGAGCATATGCTTACAAGGTACATTTGGGGGGGGGGGGTGTGCGTACACCACCCCCTTTCTATCACCAGGCCTATGAGTGTGGCCGAAGTGTAAGCCCCCTGAAAAAGAGTGCAGCAGAGGAGCTAGTATCGCAGCCTGAAGGGGTTAAAGACGGAATGAGAGAGCTTCGGGACATCAAATTAATTAGATCATTACACCAATCTTGGTTTACAGGAAGTGTACCTTTAAATCAAATATATCCAGGATATTTACACTTTTTGATAAACGACACAAGCTATAGGTAGTTATATTATACGCCTTGTCAGCCCTTTGAGGGTAGAAGTTTTTTCCAAAGGATGGCGCAGATCCACGTCTTCACCAGTAGAGGGCGCACCTTACTTAACCCTCGGCAGATTTTAGTGGTAAATGTCATTTTTTTCCTTGTCTGCTGCTGGGTTATGATGCTTAAATAAGAGTCTGTAAGGCATTATTTTACACTATATATATATATATATAAACATGTAAATGCATCCAACAGGTAGTTTTATATAGTAGGTAACGTATACTTTATAGGTATCCGCGGTTTCAAAGATTTTGAATGATTTTTCTATTTTAACTATTTTCACGTTTCTTGATCTAATATATCAATGTTTTGACAAAATAAGTTACATTGCATTTTTTTTGTATATTCCCTGTTGGTAGCAGTGGTTTTGATTTTGGGACTTTGCTCTACGTATTAAATATAGAGAAGAAATAGTGCTTCAAGTATGCTTACATTTAAATTACTATTTCCTACTAAATGTCATTGGGTGACGGACACCTGCAGGGAAATGTTCCGTAATTCTTTCCAGAAATGACTGTTGATAAAAAACGTTCTGTTTTGTTTTACTGTTGGTGTAATTGTTCTGAGAAGTTTGGTATAAAAGTTATGAATTGCTACCAAAAGGAAGCATTCATTTAGCAAAGCATGCCTGCGTATTATGGTCATCTCCGTTCTGCATCAATACATAGTTAATTGTTCTTTTTTACTTTTTACCCATTTTTGTGTCTCTGCTCATAGATTAGGATGCCCGAGCGTTTGCAGCAGTATGTGTATGTGTGTGTGTGTGTGTCTGTGTGTAATAACGCTGTTGTATGTTTATTTTGAAGCCTGGCGTTCTAGGATACTTTGAGTTCAATGCCTCCCCTCAACCCCCGGGATACCGGACATTCTTCGCCTCTGCCCTCCATTCTTTACAGAAAGGTATGTGGTTATTGGAAAGGACATGTAGTAAGTTCATTAGAATATAGAGCAGGAATCTTCTGTATTAAGTAACTGTTTAAAGTGTTTGTTTTTTATGTAGCAATAAACATTGAATCCCTTTGTAAACTGAGGCAATGATATACATACAACGCATAGTGTCTGCAAACTAGGGGATTATCCACTAAAGGAGATTCGGCACTTTGGTTTGCAGGGAAGTTTCAGGCTCATCACAGACTTTACCCTGCTTTATGAAGGACCAAACCCACTGGGCTGCTTCAAGAATAGCTTGGATGGCCCTGTGTAAAGCATATTTAAATCAGTAATGTTTACGTTATTTTACTGATTGGACAAGGCATTATACTGGGCCACCTGATCCTTCTAGAGAAACGTATAGTGTGTTGCTCTACAATGCATAGCAAATTGAGAGAATGGGGGGGGGGCAACTTGTCTGCCAACTCCCACTTTATTGAATAAGCCCCCAAATACAAACTGATGAATTGGGTAACGCAGCAGTATCTAAATTATTATTATTATTATTATTATATTTTTGTTTATATCTAAATCTGACAGGTTTAGATCTTTCAGTGTTTGATAATTCATGGATCCACATTCTGACATTCAGTTCTATCCATTGCACATCCATCTGACAGATCCTGCTGATTAAGTGGCAATACTGCAATTAATAAATGTAACTTTCATGTGCTTTTGGGCCGCCTGCCGGTGCCAACAGCTGCATTAAAGGAGTCATTTATTTTGCTTGCTATTTTCACGCAGTTTCCCTTTCAACTCATCTGCTTATATTTTCTAAGCTGGCATGTCTTATTACATATCTAAAGCTACGTTCTAGGAATTAGTATCATTGCAACATGCGCACTACAGGGATTCCTGACTTCAAATCCAATATTTCAGGGTAATTGGAGATTGACTAGGAGCGTACAGATATTTTATTATTATTTGTGGCTTGCTTCTTTGTGTTAACGGTGAAAGAGAAATTAACCTCTTTATGTATTCTTAGTGGATCTTAGGTAGTTAACTGATGGGCCATCTCTAGCGGCCGAGTTAATCTGATTATACCCAGCTTTTATTCCGCTTAGTAAGATATGGTGCTGTAGGAAGCGCCACCGTTTCTTGATTAATACCCTGATCCCCTTTGGCTTCCTGAAGCCTTCATTTCCTGCTGTCTGACTTTAGATTTCATTTTAAATGTCAAACTCTCCGTGTGAGAGAATGAAGGTTTCGTTGAACATGTTCACAGACGTGACCCGTAGAAGGATCTTATTTATTTTTGTATTCTGATCACCGGGTGGCCTCTTAAATAACGATGAAAAGTACGCGTCCTGATTCCTGGATTTTACCCCATCCATTTTTTTATGGTATAAGATCGTATGTCAGCATGTAGAAAAGGGGATTGGAATCTACATTTTTCCTCATCGTGTCAATGTGGCATCAAGTAACCGTCACAAAAAGGATAAGTATAGGGGGGGTAGCAATCATAGAAACCTAGAATCTGACAGCAGATAACCATTTATTATCCAGTCTGCCCATTTTCCCGATGATTAGTCTATCCGGATTCTTCTATTTCCGCTGTTCACTGATTAGATACGTTATAGCCGCAAACAATTTTGTTGACTGCTGCTCCCGTTGTCATGGAAACCATACTGATGTTATCACTAGAAGGAGAAAATTAGAAGAAACATTATCGGCAACCAAGTTGTTTCATTTTCAGACCAAGTCTGTCATGCCGAGATTCATTATTTTTGGTTCATAAATATATAGGTATATATATCGTAATGAAAGCTGGGCTTTTATTTTTTATTTTGTAAAAATGTGTAATCTTGCTTACGACGTTCAGACAGCACTGGACAGTCTGGAGTTTGTTTTCACTGCCGTAGTTCTACAGGAGACTTTTATGTTCACACTAACCCCGTCATTCCACTTTTCCGTTTAGTGTTATGAAACGGTTAATAGCTCCATTCTTACTACTTGCTATTTTTGGTTCTCGTCTTTTATTTTTGGGTATCAGTCACTTGTAGTTTAAAGCCGCAATCTGTGAAAAGCATTCAAGAAGTTGCTCCCCGGGGTTGTCCTTTATTGTCCTAGTAAAACCGTAAACAATACAGACTTCTCGCTATGTTCCCAATTATGCCTCGTCTTCTATTTTTAGTCTGTATTTTTACTTCTTCTTTTTACCTCCATCTTGCTTATTTTTATTTATATATATATATAATATATATATATATATATATATCTTTTAGCATTAACGGTTTTGGAATGCACTTGGAACAAGCCCTAACTGACATTATTCTCATCACCCGCTTTTATTGAGAATAATGTAAAAAAAAGAACTGCCTGCTTGTAGTTAAAGGCTTGGCTGCTAACCCTTATAGCAAGCAGTCTTCTTTCTATATGATGATTAAATGCCCTGTAGGTTAGACAAGTTCTTTAACTTAGAAATGAGTAAATTGTCTGTACATTAGCGTTGGTGCTGTGCACAGAATAGGTGTTCTAGATCAGGCGTGTGTAGAACACCCCAGGTTTTACCATAGTTCTCATCGTATGGATTAATGCATAGCCTCCCTACGCAGTCGTATGCTCTATTTCAATCCGGTTATTTAAGGTGTCTGCTGTCTGTGTTTGGTAAGCGTGATGTTGCGTTCTCTACAGATTATGTGGAAACTCTTCGCTTTGGAGTGATCACCGATGGCAAACTTGCAAAACAGATCTCGCTCACCACCCCTGGAAGTGTGTACTTGCACAGAAACCTAAACTTCTCTTTAGTAAGTGTTCTCTGTCACATATCTGTACATATGCCAACATGTTCTTAAACGTGTAACTGTTTCTCGCTTGTTACTGCATTTTCTATTTTTATGGTAGAAATAAATGGGGTGGGCGCGCACATTATCTTGTTTTTGGTCATAGTTTTGGGGGTGGTGTGCGTAAACGTAAAACTATGGTCTCTGTATCAGGAAATCTAAAATATTCTAAAGAAATTATGTATTTATATAAATATTTTTCTTTGGAACAGATCTATCCGGACAAAGAGCTAAACTTCACGGCTGCGAATATTTGCAAGTGGGCTCTAGATAACCGAGAAACTCTGCTGCGCTGGCTTCGACCTCATGGGGGCAAAAGCCTTCTTCTGGACGGTGCGCTGAAGAAAGGACCAGCTCTTCTCTTGTTCATGCCTTTTAATCCGTTAGCTGAAAAGCACCCCATCCTTGATGAGGTTAGTATTATGTAGCACTGATATTTTCTAAAGGTTGCTATAGCAAAATGAAATGCTTTTGTATAAAACGGGAATTACTGGCCATTTCAGTCTTTAATTAAATATTCTTTTGGTTATTGCACATACAATGGAGTGGTCGTAGAGGGGCATCATTGTGGGAAATGTTTATTGGAGGCATTCCAACCTTGTGTGTGTGTGTATGTAATATATATTAATATATATATATATATATAATTATATATATATATATATATATAATTAGACTACCTAATAACCTCGTAATCTATGAAACGTGGAACTTGGTGCTTGGTCACTGCCTCTATTTTAATTTTCTGTAAAGAAGCTGATGGTTTTGGAATTCTATGGCTTTAGGATAGTAGGCTGTACAATGCTGTTTGTTTTTAAAGGCTTGTGGTTACAAGCATAGCCGATTCGAGTGTAAAGAACGGGTTAATAGAGGTCACATTTTGGCTGCTGTGACTCGACTTGTTTACCAGCTCATGTGAATGTAGTGTGTGAACCGCGGTCGCCTCTGAAATCATTACCCTGTGCAGTGAGTTCTGCTTTCCACTTTACCATCCCTTTGTGTTCTTAATTTGACCATTGTTCATAAAATGTTACTTTATGTATAAAATGTAACCAAAAACCAAGTCATTAATGCTGATCCTTTTGTAGTTCTCGGTCTACAAAAGTAATTTGTAGTCAGAGACCTCTGAATTTGTAGGATTTCCCCAGCTTCCCCAGCCCCGGGGTTACAAAGGTCTGGAACATTTATTTGAAATACTTAAAAATAAGGTCTAACTGATTTTATAAATGCAAATTAACAGAAGCTTTAAAAACATAAAATAAACTTACCGATGCAATGCAGCCACATGTCAACCATATCCTAATGTCTATTAAACCATAAAATGAAAGACGGATACGAACAAATAATAATTGCATTTCTTTACATTTGTTTGAATGTATATTTTATTTTTTTAGAGACAAAACCTACATTTAAAAATGCTGGGCCATTCTAAGACTTTTCTTCTTATAATTTTGAACGTTTTCTGGTTGTTGAACATTTAGCCTCCAAAAAAATGCATAAAAGAAGTTATTATAAATACAAATGTTTTTATGAACACTTCCCCCCCCATTCACCCCATTGATTTACCGGTATGTCCACCCTGTTAAGTCGCTGGTCCTTGCTGACTGGTTTCGAGAGCCTTTGGAATAGTTGGTGGGGTGAAGGGACTGAAACTTGATGAGATCTTACTCTCGCCCGGCTGCTGCTGTTCTCCATGAACTTTTCAACTAGATCTCTTAAAAGCAATTTCACGCATTGACAGTCAAAAAAATACTATATGCAATTTAGATAAATTCTGGTTATAGTAATATAATGTCTGTTATTCCTGGAAACGATAGAGGAGAGATTGGGGTATGTACAACATTGTTTGTGCGTGATCACTAACTTCAATCTTGCTTTCTTCTAGCATTACAGTGGGCTTTCCTCACATTAGTTTTATTTTGTGTGTTTTAGATCACTGATGTCGCCCTTAAGTACAACACGTGCACCAGAAGCCTATCCATTCATGATGGAATTCAGAATCGGAACCATCTGGAACCATTTATGTCTTCATCAGACTCAAATATAGCAGAAACCTATAGAACGTTTTCCTGCTGCAATACTGTGGTTCTTCCTCAGGGGCACGAAATCTCTGGGGTCCGTAATGTTTGTGACTTGTGTATCAGTCGGGCAGCTTCTGTCCGGCCAAGCAACTTAAGGCTTCCTCGATGCAGCTTCACGGAGATCGAAGCCGCTTTAGATTCCTTCTACCTCAAAGAACATATATTTATGCACTTCGTGTCTGCTGCCAAAGAGTGCAGCGATTTCTCGAGTTTTTATAGTCCCTTCAACCACTATTCTGCTTGTTGTCAAACCGTAGACCGAGGAACTTACTCTTCCAAGTCAAACACTGAGAACGTTTCACTTACTTCCCATTGGAAGAGCTACAACGAGGATTCTTCCGTTATCGTGCCTCATATTGAGGAGAAGATATCTGTTCCCCACAGCTATCGTATCGGCAGTGGGAGTATTACCGGCCTCAAGTGTAGGACCAATAAAACTTTACATTTTTATCTCCTGGATGCCAACTTGTCTTGGCTGTATGCGCAGAGGCTGGGGGCCTCAGGGTCAGGTCACGGAGGGACGTTTGCTGCTATTGTTGATATGAAGGAAGAAACCCATTATGTTTTAGACCAGAGTCAACCGATCGTGAAATCCACACTAGGTAGGAAAATATATTTGTGTCTGAGCGGCGGTTACATGTAGGTTTTGGGATTATATTCAGTCAATGTATAGCTCTGCACGGATAAGAAGAGTCTGTTTGCTTCCACAGGTATCATCCTAGCATACTTGGGTTTGTGTGTCAGAGTCCAAGTATGTTGTTAATAATAATAATAATAATACTGTTTTTTAGATTATTTAAGCATAATAGGTAATTTACCAATGTAATTTCCACCGCCCATGGCGTACAGACTGTTTGGTAGTGATGTCACACACAGGTCATGGCAAATTTTATGTATTTTAAACCCCTCTTGGTCTTTTATTTGCATCCCGTTCTACAATTGTCTGTACGTTAAAGAAATGCACTCATTAGTCCTGGCATTAGGAACATTCATTTTGTTCTTTAAACAAACGGTAATCAAAATGTGTTTACGGAGTGAATATACAAAGCCTTTTATACAGCTGAAGCAAATTGTGTCATGTTTTTCACAAACTTTCTGTCCCTATCCCGTCTTCCAGAGGCTTTTATACAGAATTTCAGCCAAATTTACAGCCCCTTACAGAGGCATCTCGTGAGCAAAGCTACTCCATCAGAGCCGACAATCATTACTGAAGTCACATCTAGTACATTTAAGCAGATTGTGTTGGAAACAAAAAAGGTATTTTCACTTTTTGTGGTTTATTGCATTTTTTTTTTATTTGTTTACAAATTCTATTTTGAACGTTTTTTATTGGGGCTTGCAAAGAAACCTTTTAAAGGAGGTTTTACTAATAATAATAAGCTTACTTTGGTCAAACTGACTTGGCTGCATCCAGTTCTACTAGTGCCTGCTTATCGGGGTACATTAAAAAAAAATCAGAGGCCTACGTTCATTTTGTTCTTAAAAAAAAAAACAAAAAAAAAACTACATTCACCCTGTATGGGTATTTATTTTATTACTGTTTATATAGCTGTGTGTATATTTTTATATATATATATTTGATACATACACACAATTATATGAGAGACTTGTGAAATGTAACAATGGGTATTACTATAGAAGAACTTAAAAAACACATGTTTTTTTAATAGAAATTAGCTTGGAAAGGAATGCCAAAACACGTGATTGTAGATCAGATCTGACCGTCCTTCCGTTTGTTTACCCATTGTGGTAAAATATAAAAATAACTTCTCTCATTTCATTAAAGGATGTTCTTTTGCTATATTACACAACCTGGTGTGGCTTTTGTTCATCTCTGAATCACATTTTCATTCGTCTCACTCAACTTCTGGCTACAGACAGTCTTATTGTCGCCAGGTAAGTTGGGAAAGCGTATTGTTGCTGTGATTTTGTTTATATAATATATATAATATATATATATATATATATAGAATTTGTGTGCTTCTAAGTATATTTACAATGGCTTTTTTCTAACCAAGAATTAACATAAAAGCAGGCCAGGGAAAAGCTGTTTTCTTTTAGTTAAACGCCTATTAATCCTTGCCTAGAATGGATATCAATAGAATATGGTCTGCTTGTGAGCATTGCCTGATATGAAACAACTGCTGGCAATAAATCTCCATGTATTTTTATTACTGCTGAATTCAATTTGGCTCACGTAATATAATAACTGTTAAATATGCATTGGAAGTGGAGAAAAGCTTTATCATTTGAAATTAAGCTGCAACCTGTTAAATGTTTCACTTTGAATAAAACTTTGTGTCGCGCTATCCAAGTTAAAAAAGTTACCCACATTTTTTTTTAATCTTCCCCCTTCTGTATTTTTTTCGGGTTTTTATTCCTAAGTATAATATTGTATAATATAGCCTACAGGGATACGTTTACTGAAGACTTAAGTTTTTAAAACCTACAAAGAATTTGTTTGAAGAACATTTCCAGGTTTCTTGATGGACACATTGTATTGAATGATCTATAGCTATAATAATGTAATTGCAGCATTTACAGTACACATAGGGGTCATACACATTCTCCGCAAACGTCGCTGTGAATGCAGAAAACCACGAGTCCAATTCTTCTTTAATGTTTTTATCTATGTGGTTCTTTCTCAAGGATTAACATCGCCCATAATGATCTTCCGTGGGAGTTTATGGTTGATCGTGTTCCAACAATTTTGTTTTACCCTCAGTGCAGGTAAGTGTGTGTGCCTCTAACAGTATTGTTTCACAAAGTTACCTGTTGTATTGCCAAATGTAACATGAGTAGGCAAAGAACATTTTTTTTTTTAAATGGACTTTGATTTGCTATTTTTCCCCTGTATTTTCAAAAATCTTTTTTTAGACTATAGTCTTAAATTGTTCTTTTGCAAGTCTGCAAAGTATATAATCGGGGCAATGGAATAAGACGGTGCTTTATAAATCGATAAGATTAGAATGATATCATTTACTGAAAAAGGTGCCTAACGAACGTTTGCTGCGGGGCTTTTTGTGCTTTTGAGATACACATAAAATATATAAACGCTAATGTATTTTTGCTGTAACAGGTTTGTTTTTCTGTGGAAGTCACAATATAGAAATAAATTGCCAATTTAATGTATTCGGCTAGAAACCGTCTGCTTCCGATTATAGCGACACATTTGGAATTGGAAATAAGCCATTTATCCCCGTCCTCTGAAAAATCCTATTAGTAGTGAGCTGAAATCAGATGGCTTTATCCTATTAATGTGCGCTAACATGCTTTTTACTGTTGATTGATGGATTTCTGCTTATAAATTCTAATTGCAGGAAAGACTACAGTGTAAAATTTCCAGATCATCAACAAATAACTCTTCCAAACCTCTTGAAATTCATCTTAAAATACACCAAACTGCCTTCTTCTACAGCAGCCGACCCACCTGCGTCCTGCCCCAAAGAGTATCTGCGATACAAAGAAGATCATGTTTCTTATTTGGAAAGAGAGATCCTCAGGCTTCGGGCTGAAATTGAGCTTCTACATAAGGCCCAGCATGAGCTGGCTGGTCACTTTACAGAGACTAGAAAGGATACGCATGACCTGAAAGTGCAGAAACTGAGGCTAGAACATCACAACAAAGCCCTGGAGGCACACAAAGAGCAATTACAAGCACTGTATGAGCAGAAAGCAAGGGAGGTGGGAACCATGGCCGACAAAATGAAGGAGTTGGCAGCTGCTTCAGAAACCCTTCTGGCGGAGAACGCTCTGCTGAAACTTCTTATGGCATCATTGGAGTCAAAAAGCAAAACGGAGGCAGAAAAGGAAAAGATCGATAACCCTGAGGATGGAGAGAAGCCCATTTTGGATCATTCAGAAATATTTGAAGGAACACCGGATAACTCAATCACTGAAGAAGTGGATTCAACGAATGAAAGAACAGATTAATTTTTAATGACATTTGCAAAATGTATTATACAGATTTTTTTACAAATTCTGTAAATAAAGAGCTTTCTAATGTATAAAGGAAATCAAATCTCTTATTTTTAACCTGCTCATTTCTAAAGACAAACGTTCCAGGAACATGATTGTAGATGGCGTGAGTCGACGTGCTCTACTTTGATGTGATGTTTAAGTATGATTTTGTTAGCAAATTAAACATTTGTTGGGGTTTTTTTTATCCTCTGAACATGCTTTTCCCTTTTTTTCAGAAAAAAAAAATCCCACATTTTGCATTATAAAGAGCCAGCTCAGCCCCCCCCCCAATAATCTCCCCAAGGTCCATCATTAATGCATAGAGAAGTTGAAATCTTTCAAGAGGCCTGAAAAACCCATGGTTTGCAAGGTTTTGTTTGTCTCTGTATTATATGAATCATCTGGAGAAGTAATTCTTATGTTAAACAATCACAATAGATCTTAGAAACAGTGACATTTGTAACTGCATTTAATATTAGACATTCTTCATAATAAACTCTTAAACATTCAGGCTTCTGTAACACTTTTGAATCTCTGTGGCCTTAATGTTTTCAAATATAGGGGTTGAGTTTCCAAAGGGAAAGTTGTGGCCCAAGGAGGAAAGTCTGGCCCTGTATAATGCAGCATATAGTGTGTATGCAGAGGTTAAGGAAATCTTGCTTATTTAACTATACATTATACAGGTCCAGTTGGGATTTAACTGAAGTTGAAAAGGTTATGTAGGTGTTCCATATTCATGTGTATGAATGTTGTAAGTTCCAATGTTGGGTAAAAGGCACAAAAGCATTTAAGTTTTAAAATCGCTGTAGAGTGTTAAAACTTTGAGGTCTGACTACAATACTAAGATCCAGATCCCCCACAGCGCTGCAGGGGATCCGGATCCTCCTCTCTGGCAGCCGGCAAACATCTGCGCATAGACAACCTCCACTGCTACCGGCACTTCCTCGGGCTTCTATGATGGAGCGCCGGCATCACATGACCTTCTGATACGCAGTCATTGAAGCCCCAGCAGCAGCGGAGGTTGTCTATGTTTGCTGGCTGCGAGAGAGCAGGATGCCCCGCAGCGCTGCAGGAGACCTGTATCTTCATCTCTGGCAGCCGGTGAACGTTTCCGGGATGCGCACAGACAACCTCCGCTGCTGCCGGTACTGACCTTCCGGTGCTCAGTCATAGAAGTACCGGACAGCAACGTGCAGACATCCACTAGACATCAAGGAATCTTAAGCACGGAGGACAAGTCTAGGAATACAGTGACAAATTGGGGGTTAAAATGGCATATCTGGGGGGGCAGAGTGGTCTATAAGGTGGTATAAGGCATGTCTGGGAGCAGAGTTGCATATAGGGGGTATAAAGCATACTGGGGGGGGTGCATAACTGGGGGAAGCTTGGCAAAGGAAATAAATATCAGTTACTAAATATGAAAAAGTTACATGTGAATTCATATTTACTAGTAAAACTTTTTTCCTATAGGGTAGACTTATATTCAAGCTTTTTCTTATTTTCCATAAAAGTTAAAGTAAAGTAAAGTTAAAAAGTAAACTCACACCCAAGTTTGAGTATATAATTTCAACTGTTTCAGGGGGAAGAAAAAAAAAACCACAAAACATCTTAATGTTCTTTTATTGTGGTTAACAAAACCCAAAAACATTGTGTAACAGTTTATGGCTTCTTTGCACAAGCTTTAATAATATGGCACATTATTTTCCATCAGGTCTGCTTACAGTCTTTACAACTGAATAAACGACTTGAAAAATCATTTGTACATTTTTATTAATCCTGAAAAAGTCAGTTTAATTCATGGCAGAATTTGATCCCTAAAATAAATTGATATAGTGATACATTTTTTTTTAAAACCTAGTTGGATCACATTTCTTAAGTGTAGAAAATAACTGGACTAACCTATCAATCACCCCAAAAAAATGCACACCAGGTCACGTACAAGCATATTTTTTCCAAAGAAACGCACGTTTGGAAGTTTTGGGTTCTTTTTCTCTGATGTCTGTGAGCATTATCAATTTGGTTTCCCAAATTTAAGCATCTCAACCCTAAAATAAACCACATATAAACATGTATACCTAGGCTTAATACCATGATGCATACAATAGGGAAGAGAATTTTATTTTAATAAATATATATATAATTAAGCAGTCCACTGAACACAGATGCAAGCTGGCAGATATCCCAGCTCTGGTATTTATAGAATAAATTAGTAATGAGTTCCTCATCTAGCAGAAAGAGGCCAGCATTCTCTTCCACGTGACCTAATCCAGGAGAACCTGCCCAGCTCGTAGGGAAAAACAGTCACGAAATAAATCTCAACTAGCTGTTTACAACCGTGTTCTGCAGCGACGGGCCTCGTGTCTAATTCACGCTTGTTGCCAAGTAAACATGCCTTACATTGACCCCCGTGACGAGCACACAGGACCTGACACAGCAGCATAATAGATACGGGTTTCGGAGTATTGTGGAATGAACAATGGGTGCCGCTGCCGGGTTCCCCACCTGATGAGTAAGGGGGCTATGTTAATGTTTACTTGCTCGAGTGTCCCTTACAAAACTAAAAGCAGGCCTTCACGTGCTTCTCTACCAGACATGAGCGTTTCTTCTAAAACTTGACTACAGGACAAAGGGCTACCGGGTTTCTCACTTATGAATTGAAGTTACTTATAGGCGAGTACTACGTTTGTGGCATGCAAAGCCAGTCTTGATCCCCTACGCTTGGTTGGAGCCTCTTTTCTATAATGGCCCGGAGGACGATCACTTCTCCCAGCAATGGTGACGATTCTGTAATGTCATCTCAGCTCTATGCATCGTGTAAGACAAACTCAAGCCTTCTTCCTCGTATACATTGATCCTTCCGATGGTAAATTCAGTCCTTTGGTTGAAATAACTCATCCCACCACACGGGCAACCCTAAAGTTTAATCAATTAACCTCACAGGGGCTGGACGCACATAGAGCGCTACATAATCCTACTGCGGTAACACGCATAAATACTCAGAAATTGCATCAAAATTCAGCCCATAAAGTATAGTTTATGCGCTTTTCCCACCCCTTTACAATGTGGGCACTAAGGTTTAGAAGTAACCACAGCACAATTATGCATTTTTCCCCATAAAAATCTTTTGGAAACTGTTATTACAAACATTACTTATGATGCTTGGACCACAACAGCTCCCGTCTTACATATACACAAATTTAAGAGTATGAGACATGCCTGACAATAGCTAAACTAGCTCATAAAGGTTCATCTTTAAGACTTGTATTGTAGAACTAAAAACATTATTTTTTATATTAAGAAAAAACTCAGATTCTTAATGCACTGGTGACATCCATCCTTATCAGCAAAACAATCTCACCACAGCAAAAACGCTCGATTAGCAGGCGCAAGAAAGGTTTTGTTTCTCGAAATGTCACGGCTGTGGTGAGACGGCTTATCTTAGTACCGAGAGGTGGTTGTGGAACACGTGCAGGTTTGGTCTTTATTATTCTCATGTCACAGTACAAAGAATATCGAGATGATGTTTTGAGAGACGGCCCGAATGATTACACGCCATATTGAATGCAAATAAAATAAAATAAAAATAATTAAAAAAAAAAATCTTCTGCCAACGAGGACATGTCTACAACATGCAGACATCACTTTTTGACTCCTTCCCCATCGTTACAAATTATCGCGCCTCATCATTACTAAATTCTTGTTTCATGGTCATTTCACTTTAAAACATGGAGCAAAAATATATACTTTTACAAATCTTTGATGAAACACAGAACGTACAAAACAAATACATATTTCCAGAGAAGTCCAAGCACGGGCAAGAACATGTTTTATTACCAACATAACCATGGCCAGGCGGTTGGTAGATATCAACGCAAGCCTACCAAGAAGGTCATTAAGTACCAAGAATACTCAAATTCACTCCAACTTTAAATAGACTCAATGTCTTGTTTTCATGGCCCCTCACTCATTAAGCATTAACGATGGGGCTATAGTGCGGGACATCTCCAAAGCAATCTCAACACGCGATAATTAAAGGATTGAGTAAAACCATACATTATTGTTTCAACAATAAGCTATAAATTAAGTGAAAACACACAAAGGTGTTTTACGGAAAATCTAAAATGCTGGTTGATTATTCCAAATAAATATATCTACATCGCTGCTCATCTGCCACGTCCACGGGGAGAACCTCCTGGTACACTTAAATTATTTTAAGCCACATTCCAGATCACTGGCTCTTTGTATAAAAGCATTATGGGTGGCAGGTTCACCGCAGCTAAAAATGTTAAAGCTAATTCAGTCAGTCATCAATTCATAGGGTACATTAGACTCTAGTACACAAAAAAAAGATTAAAAACCACCATTAAAAACGTGCAAAGTGACAATCTGTGCCTAAACTCTGGCTCCTAATCCTTCCACCGCCAAATCATTTCCGATACAGGGGTTTTTTTTTTCTTCACTTCCATAAGAAGATTGAACGACTACTTTAGTAAAAAGGAAAACAGGTTATAGACATCGTTCACATTCTAAGGGAGATCTGAATGAAATATTCAAGTGGCAAAATGTATGGAAACGCAGGATTGCAGAAGGTACTCGGTGCATGCAGTGTCAACGCCGCCAGCTCTTCTCCGGCTGCCAGGGAAATGTGTGACCTTCCGACAATGACGCGGGTCTATCTTCACAGTATCAGTTCTGCTTTTCTGAATCATCATGGCTGAATGGGCAATGTTCTGCTGCAGGGAGTTAGTTATGTGCCTCGGGCCCGTTAGGCGTTAGCTTTGTTTTTTTATCCACCCGGGGGCCTTTGGCGGTGTACTGAACCAAGAGAAAGGGCTCTTTGGTTTCACCTTCCCCCACGATGCTTTCTTCATCCTCCGACTGGCTGCTCTTCTGCAATCGGAGGTAACACCAGCAGCCCAGAATTAAGGCACCAAGGGCTGCAATCGCAATAAGGATGACGATGACCGTAACGACGCCGGTTGTGGGGTTAAGGTCCGTAACAGGCATGACTGTCTCCTAATTCCAATTTCCCAAGTGGCTGAAGCTTGGAGGGCCTATCTGATGACAAACAGCTTAATCTGAGTAAAGAGAGGAAAGAATTAAGTTACTATTAGGAACGACACATAGATCTAGAAGCGATCCCTTCATGTAAGAGGCTTATGGTAAGATTTATGCAAATAAGTCTAAACGCCACATCCTTAGCACTCACAAAACCAGCTGCAAAAAAATCTGCTGGAGGAAGAACGTTTAAAGTATAACGGCTATAGGTACAGAGGACTAAAGCAAGCAAAACTAATGAGAACATAGCAACTAATATCAGAATAAAATGATAAAGAGTCATCTTTTAAAGCATTTTACTGCCATTTTTTAAAGGGTAAATCCAACGGGAATAAAAACATTCTCCAAGCATAAAATCCAGCTCTGTATAAAGTAATGTGTAATGTGGTTCTATCTCCGTTTGTGCCACACTTTGAATTATTTCCCTTCTCAAACACTGCGATGAGTTGATTCTTTATGGCAGTGCTAATGAAGTCTGTTCCTCCACAAACTTTGATTAACACTGAGCCATTCTACCAGAGACAGTATGATAATGAGTGTCTGTCTAGTAGATCGAGTAGGACACATACAAAAGTCTATGCAAAAACAAGAACAGATAGGAAAAAATATATATTTTTAAACTCAAATTCCGTTTATTGATGGTACCATAAATGCATGACATTGTCCACAGAGAGGGAAAATAAACAATAGACATACAGACTCTGACAGGTATACAGAAGTACAAATAATGTTTGCATATGGTGAAATATACATCCAGCAGGCATGTCAAAACCGGCGCATACAAGAGGCACAAGATAGATGCCCCCTAAATTAAAAGAGTGGCACAAAAAGGGCATACAGTTCGAAAGGAGTACCAGGCTTCACCCACCGAGGCCCATACGTCGTCTGTGGAGCATTGCAGACAAAAGAATAGCAAAAGGTACCATCCTGAGATAAAATAACCACAGAATCCAAAACATAAAACAAAACAAAACAAAAAGACGTATACCGCCAACCCACCAATTAATGAGCCATAATCAGGACTACAGAAAGTGAAAAAACAAAAAAACAGGGTGTTGTGGAAGTGTAAGAGTAAGTCCTATGGAGATAGGCCCAAAATTCTAGGGAATTCAGGAGAAGAAGTGAAATTCTTCCACCAAAACCACCGGCGCTCATATTGGGGGGCTTTGCCTCTAGAAGACCAAATTAATTCTTCCATATAGGAAACACGCTGCATCCTCGTAATCCACACCTGGATTGGAGGGGCGCACTGTTGTCTCCAGAAGCACGGAATGACCGCCTTAGCGGCACTTAAAACGTGAAACGTCACCGAGTGTTTATACTGAGCGAGGGAGAGGTCAGTGTGATGCAATAAAGCAGCTTCCGGGACCAGAACGTAATTCGGATCTCCAATCTCCCTAACAACCCGTTCAATAATGGCCCAGTAGGGCACCACGAGAGGACACTCCCACCAAATATGGAGGAACGTACCAGGACCCGCCAGACACCTCCAACAAAGGTCAGGGACCTGAGGTAAAAAGCGATGCAGGTCATGCGGGACCCGGTACCACCTAACTAGGAGCTTATAAGAAGCCTCCTGTATCCTACTTGCAACTGCCCCTTTATGAATCAAAAGAACAACTTTGTCCCAGTCCTCCGCGGAGGAGAGGCCAGGTAAGTCTGTCTCCCACAGAGCCATAAAATAAGGTTTAGTCGCTACACGCGGTGCCAGTAGCATAGCATATAAGATTGACATCAAGTGGGCCGGTTGGAAAAAATATATATATATTTAATTAGACACTAGCAATACAAAATTCATTAATTTTATTTAAACATTGGAATCAACCTAAATTATTCCAATTTAATTATTTTGGATAGAAATAACGAATCAGAATGATAAAAAAAACTAAGAGAGAAAGAAAAATGCCGTGTTAGATCTCTGATAAGGGCAGTCCGCACAGTACCCATTTATTTTACTGAAGGCGGTCTTCTGATATATTGTGGTATCTGATATGAAACAGCTGTTCGAGTACAGAATAAACTAACATACCCACTTCCTTCACATCTGCAAGCAGCTACACGGTGCAGTGGTTTTGAATATAGCTAATATCTGTATAATGTCTAAAATCAGTTTTTTTAAACAAAAATAATAAAAATCATGTCCATCTGATAAACATCGGCTCTGAAACCTGAGCCGAAAATCCATACTGTGAATTAGGCGGGGCAGAGGTGGCACAGGCAGGCTGTGTAGGGGGCAGAGATTTACCATGTTTATGTCTGGCTTATTATATAGCGAGGGAGTTATGCTGCAGTACCATCAATATCTGGCTCAGTGTACAGGGATAGGAGTTAAGCTGTACCACCATCAATGTCTGGCTTAGTATATAGTGATGGGAGTTTTGCTGTACCGTATCTGTTTAGTAAATGTTATTTATTTAAACTTATTTAAGTTAATTTATTTTTTTACATTTCTAGTTCACATACAGTTTACACATTTGTGAAATAAATATTCTTGCCAACAAAGTTTTTTGCGAGTGTTGTTACAATTTAAAGTGAGGGGTGCCACAAACGGAATCTGCCCTGGGTGCAAAACACTCTAGGTACGGCCCTGCCTGTACACTGGTTTAGTGTGACCCTGAGTAGGGAACTGGTCGCTGGCCAAGGCTATCGCAGGCTGATCCTCAGATTCTTCCGTTGTTGACAGTCTTGAGAAGGACTAATCTTCAGTCCTCATGCTTCCGGTTCCATCAGCCCTTGGACATTAGTCAAAGTCCTTTCCACCTAACCCCACATCCAGGTGCCATTCCTGCCACAATATCACTATTTGCACCCCCGGTTTAATGTTTTTGCTCCACGTCATGATTACTGTAGCATCTTTGTATTGTGAATGATTATATCACGTGTACTGCTTCTATTATTGATTGCACACAAATGCCAGCTCTCTAGATACGTCCTGATGTTTCGCAGTTTGCTTGTCCTTGAATAAACACCTTGGAGTTCTTGTTTATCCCACTAACCTGACCCATTTTACAAACCACTAAATGCTACACTGTAGCATCCCAGAAAACATGGCTATAAAGAATAAAGAATATTAAACAATGTTCACCAGCAGTGTTCACCAACCCAATGCAGGAGCTTGCTGGAGGTAAGTCTATCACACGCATGATGTTGTGTTCTGCCAGACATATCCTACGTGGGGACCAAACATTTATATGCATTATACTATAGGAAATACTAGCTAAACATAAAAAACGCATAGATGCTGACCAAACAAAGCTGGCTACAGCAGTATTTAATGGTGACAGAGAGCCGTCACTGGAGTTCTTGGCACCTGGGGCAGGGTCGGAGGGGGGTTTAGGGCAATAGCTGCCATGTGCATCATACGCAGCCCTCACTTTGTAACACCTAGGGCAAAAACCTTCTCTTGGCTCATGGTAGTTATGGCCCTGAATGGAGATTTCAGAAGAACTGTGGTGTGTTGAGCATGTAGCTGCTGATACACATTTCCCAATGCAATCTGTATCTTGGATGTGTTAACATACAACACATAGAGTGTAACAGGCGCTGCTGCCTGGTGTTATTTCCTCCGACGTCTCCTCCTACTGCATGCTACACCAGATCTGGAACAAAGGCCAAAAAGCAACCCCAAACCAGAAGCAGATGGGACGGAGGAAATGCCGCAGTATCGCGTATCCTCAACTCACATCGCCGGCAAAGTCATTTTATTTCCTTACCCTCTGAAAGTGGATCCAAAAGGAAATCTCTGATCCGACATTCCAAAGACTAGAGTTATCACCCCCAAGACTAGGTTCCCTAGCAACCGTTCCCCTATAGACATCAATGCGAAAAAGCTACACACATTCCAACATACAGAATGCATAGGATTTAATACATAATGCTTCCCGAGATCACATTAACAATACAGCATAAGCTGGCACGAGCAGGGCCATCAGCACCAGCAAATATTTTCACTGTCCCCTATAATAACAGCGCTACAGAATATGCTGGTGCTATATAAGTAAAGGCAATGTAACGCACATATGTTCAAACATGTTTACCCTGCACACATTGCATGTAAATATCTGTCATGACTTGCTGCATGATTTCAAAAAAAGAGAGAGATGGGAGAGCCTGATATAAAAAAATGTCAGATAAACAACATTCGGTTAGAAACCGACAGTCTGTCTTTAAAAGGGTTAACCGATAATATTAACCCTTTAGATGCAATATTTCAGCTAAAAGGATTAGAACTTCATATAGCAGCATGGTGATGGGGGGGGGTGAGGGCACTGCCTGATAGCAATCATTAATGCATGCACAGCATATATATATATACACATATATATACACACACGCACATATATACACACGCACATATACACATGTTTACACTTCATGGCCTCAAGTTCTAGTGGGCATTAAAAGGTGGTCTCGCAGACTGGCATTAACCCTTTTTAGGCGAACATCGTCATTCAACACAAGCACCGACAGAGGGTGGGACTAGGGTATCGGCAGGCAGAACTCTGCTCCCCCCGTAGAAGGAAGGTGTAAATACGAACGTATTAGTACAATAAGCAGCGCACACCGGCTCACCTCTCTCCGCTCGCACGACTCGCACGACCCGCGCGTTCGCCCCCCAGCAGTCCTGGGCACGGTGTGAGCCGCACAGAGCAGGCGTATGCCAACCTCACACCGAAAAGCCCCGCCCAAGGCTTAATTAGCATAAAACGCCTTTTCTTTTATGTACTCGGCTTCTGTCGCTGCAGGACCTGCCCAATTAGAAGTCTTAGCAACAGCTGCAGGGAGGGGGCGTAGCAACGGAGGGTGGTTACCAGCGGGAGGGGGCACGTGATCTGTGTC
The DNA here is from genome assembly GCA_009364415.1 of Spea multiplicata. NCBI lineage: Eukaryota > Metazoa > Chordata > Amphibia > Anura > Pelobatidae > Spea > Spea multiplicata. The sequence goes on from VKOC01000732.1 coordinate 200,944, forward strand.
ACAGGATCTCGAATACCACGGAACGGGAGGCTGGCGGTGCCCACGTTAGAGGAGCGAGACGCCCAGCGCCGGGGGTTTCGGCACAAGAGGAAGTGAGCGCTACGCGTCTGCGTGAAGGAGACCAAAGCCCGCCTGTTCTCTTTCAGTAGCTCGGTGCACCATGTATAACATCACTGTGGTGGCCTTTGATGGTTTCTATTTACTAAGTCTCACCATTGTTCGTGAATAAAGGGTCAATCGCAATGAAATGAAATGAAAATTTCCCCCTGGATTGTTTTTATTTAGTGTTGCCCAGGGGCGGGCAATAGCCCCAAAGGCTGGACCAAAACTCTTCATGGAGGGCTGGTCCACTCGAGGATACAGGAACGCAGCGGGGTCACGTAAAACGATGTTATGTTATCATGCAGTGAAAGGGAGGGAGTATGTGTGTGTGTATGTATATGTGTATGTATGTATGTGTGTGTGTATGTATGTGTGTGTGTGTTGTGTATGTGTGTGTGTGTGTGTGTGTGTATGTGTGTGTATGTGTAACTGTTAGTGTGTTAGCATGATGTGTATGTGCAGGTGTGCTTGGTCAGCAGCATGGGGAACCTGAATGAGGGTGCATACTAGTAGATGCATTGCACCCAAGCACCCCTTCAACAAATTGATCGCAGAGGTGACGCTCGCCAGGGTTATGTAAGGTGATGTTATGTGACCCGGCAGTAGGAGCGCAGCAGTTCTTAAAAGCTGCTCAGAAGAGGGCTGTGCGCATGGCGGGTTGCGGGATCTGTGTGTCTGGGTAATATGGAGAAGAACGCACATAGGGAACAACAAATATATATGGACTGTGACAGTGTACAGGGTTTGAATGAGTAGGTGTGCGTGGATGACAGTGTACAGTGTTATGTTGGGTGTGTGGGTGAGTGTCAGTGTACAGTGTTATGTTGGGTGTGTCTCGGTGTATAATTTTAGAATGAGTGTGTAGGGGTGTCAGTGTACAGTGTTA